>JAYMSP010000605.1:0-45854 GCA_036897095.1 Plantago elongata | reverse complement strand
GGAGACCGATCAGGAGTTGACTGTTGAAGAGCAGGACAAAATCTTCTTACATGTCAACCCACCAGACGAGAGGAGTCAAGTTTATGGTGTGGGTAGTCGAGGAGTAGATGTTGCGTCCAGCTATTCCATTGGTCGTCCTTCACATCACGATCTAGCGGTCGTCATTATACACAGGTGGAGCTAGGTCGATAACATTGTGACTCCTCTCCAAAACGAGATTGATACGCTGAAGAGTACAATTGAATCTCACCAGGCCCGTGTCGATCGTGAGATTGCAGAGATGAGGCGGATGATGTCCCTCATGACCCAAGGGCTCCTCCTTCTTCCTCTTAGTTCTAAATTTTATTATCCGAATACTACTGTTTATATTAATTCAACTTGATAATATTAGGATACTTACTTGTATACGAATATTAGGTTTCTAATTAATTTATGAAATTTTCGTGCAATCCAACGTTCTTTTCTTCATTGCAATTCTATTGGGTGACAATCATATTAAATACGATCGAATTAGGTATTCAAAAAATTAAAAATTAAAAATCTAGCCATTTTAGCGACGGATAACATTTATCCGTCACTAAATTCCAAATCGGCACTAGCGACGGATAATAATAATCCGTCGCGAGAAATAGCAACTGAAAATTCTATCCGTCGCTATTTCTAGCGGTTGATTATCGTTATCCATCGTTAGGTTTTTAACAACGCCCGTTTTAACAACGGGCGTTGTTATTCGTAGCTAGACGGTCTAGCAACGAATTGCTGGGGTTCTAGCGACGGATAACGGCGTTGCTAGAACCCCAACTTTTTGTAGTGAAAGGTGCATGTGGTGTGCTAGTTGGACATGGATTTGATAATGGACTAGGAGATGGGGTGTCCGAGTTTGACACCGATATTGAAGTGCAAGATGGAAATTGTTTCTCACAAAAGTGGACATGTCGGGAGATGTAGATATGTTTGGCACTCAAATCCAAACATTTGTAAGCACTCTGAGATGTGGAATACCCAATAAAAATACAAGCATGAGATTGAGCTTCCATTTTACCTTTGACATACGGCTTAAGCTAAGGATAACAAATGCACCAAAAAGTACGTAATTTGAGATAATTGGGTAAGCCGCCAAATAGAACCTCAAATGGAATTCTTTTTTTATTTAAAAGAGGAGTCGGCAAGCGATTAATGAGGTATACAACAATTCGTACCGCAAAGGACCAAAAGGGCAATGGAAGTTTAGCAAAATGGAGTAAAACTTGACCTGTTGCCACAATATGCCAGTGATGTTGCTCGGACATACCATTTTGTTCTGGTGTGTGAGGAGCTGTGGTTAGCCAGCTGATAAAGAAATTTTTGTAGTGCCACAAACTCGCCAAATTGTCGTTGTAGAAATTTTTTTATCTTGTGGTCAAATTGTTTTTCCACCAATCATTTGAATTGCTAAAAGATAGAAGCAACTTGCGACTTTGTTGTCATAGGATAAAGCCAACAATTTCTACTGTATGAATCCACCAACTGTAAGTAATATTGACAACCATCTAATGAAGGTGACATTGGACCCAAAACATAGATAAAGTGTAGAGGATAGAGGATGCAATGCAACAAGTGATGATTCAACAAAAGGAAGTTTGTGAGCCTTACAGATAAGACAAGAATCACAAGGTTTATCTAGTATACCGGACTTGTGCATGGAAAGCGGTAAACAAAATCGAGAGATAATAAAGGAACTAGTCCGAGAAGCTGGATGTCCGAGCTGAGCATGCCAAGTAGAGGTTGAGGTCCGTACACCGAGAGTTGCAAACTGTGCATCCGACTTCAAGTAAAAGGAAGGAGGCTGTAGGTGGTAAACGCCATTATTGCACTTGCCTCGAGTTAGAGGCGCCCCTGTACTTTGATCCTTAACCACAAAATAGGAAGGGAAAAATTCAATAGAGACACATTTAGCCTTAGTAAACTGATGTACGGATAAAAGATTATGTGTGGCAGTAGGAACACACAACACATTAGACAATATAAAATCACGATTCGAAAAGCGAAAAACAGAAGTACTAGTGTGACTAATTGGCATGCTGGACCCATCAGTCAAGTTTACCTCTTCAGTACCGTCATACTCGGAATGAATAGAGAGATTACCAAGATTCGGAGTGATATTGTGAGATTCTCCAGAATCAACAAGCCTATGAGTTAGCAGAATGGGCGAGGTTTGCAGTAGATGTACGAAGTTCACGGCACTGGAGTGCAGAGTGGCCAGTGTAACCGCAAACCTGACATACAATTGGTTCATGAGAGACTTGTCCATATCGGCCACCCCCGTGACCTCCTCCACGGTTGCTACTGTTTTTATGACCATGATAAAAACTTGGCCCACGGCCGCGATAATTACTATCGTGCATATGTGGTGAGCCAGAATTTGGAGTCTTGTTGCGTCCTGAAGGAACATTAGTTGCATTAGTTGTGGCAACAAGTGTGGCAACAGACTCTTCAGCATTGTTAAGAAAAGTTTCTTGTGCAGTCAACAAATCCATTAACTCAACAAATGAAATGGAGGATTCCCGAACCCGTATCGACGCAACAACATCACGGTATTTGAGACCAAGACCGTTGATGACATAGAGAGTAAAATCATCATCAGAAACAGGGACATCGATCAGTGATAATTCGTCACACTTTTGCTTGAGATCGTGCATATACTCGACCATTGTTTGAGAGCCAATTGAAGCACGAGATAGGTCTGGTTTCAGTTGCATTACTCTAGCCCTTGAACAACTCGCAAACATAGTGGACAAAATAGTCCAAGCAACGTGAGAAGAGGTGGATGTCGAGGTGAATAGCTGAATTTCAGGGGTGAGTGAAGCGATGATGGCAGGGAGCAACAATTGATCTTGTCGGAACCAAGCCTTGTAGGTCGGTCCATCTTTGGCCGATGGTTGAATAGAGACATTGACGAAGCCGAATCAAGTCATGTCCATTAAGTAGAGCAAGCCAGTGAGAGCGGCATGAGGTGTAATTGGTGCGATTGAGTTTGTCAGGGTGAGGAGTGGAGCTGGAGAATGGAATGATAGGTGATGGAGGGGCGGAGGTGTGTTGTTGAGTGAGATCTGAGTTGGCGTTGCTGGAATTTGAGCTATCAGAAGGCATGGTCGATTTGTGAAGGATGAGTTGATTAACAGAATAATGAAAGCTACATGTGGTGAAGATGATGGATTTGCAGCGAAGTGACCATTCTAATTCTTGTGTGAAGAAGAAAGGGGTTTTAGGATTAAGTGCTCGTGAGAGACTGGTTTTGACTTTATATCATGTAAAGTGATGTTCTATTGATTGTATTATGTTTTACAAAGCCTTCCTATAAATATAGGTACATGAAATTGTCTAGAGAAGACAATACATTTATATTTTTCTCCTAGAAAATACAAGTAACACAACAAAATTAATATTTAATTTATTCTAGAATGGTTGACTTAATAATATGTACTAGTACTTCTTCTAGCTAAATAATTTACAATTGATTTATTTGTGTATTTTGTACTTAAATTGTAATGATACTTGTAGTATTGTAGACATGCCGAAACGGAGAACTTCACAATGTTTATAAATTCCATTCAAAGCTGAAAACAAACAGTTAAAATACATAGGATACATAAAATAAAACACAAAAGGCAAAGCAATTTTAGACATTGCATTTACAGAATTTTGCTTGCAAAACTCTTAATAAGCATTCATCTTTCTGCAGTTCTTCCTGATTTCTCCCCTCAAACCTGTCAACGGGGAGATATTCCCCATTCTAACCATCGACTTCGCAAACTGCTCAAAGAAAGCCTCGTTGTTCGCAGCATATGCCTTCACTAGCTGTAGTGACGCTTCACTCTTGGTCACCAAAATTTGGTCAGAACTCAAGAGGCCCTTGTAACTCAACAAATTCTTGAAGTAACTGTTGTCGAATTTTGTAGGAGAGACGAAGTCCAAGACAAACAGGTTCTGGTCGCCACCGGACCTTGGACACTGAGCACGCAACTGTGATGCGTAGTTTTGATCCAGAGTGTAGTCAGGCTGTGCATTTCCTGTCTGGTTGTAGAGCCTTTGCCTGAAGCTTGTACACCTTGCATTTCCGATGGTGTGGCTTCCTGAAATAGGCATAATTGTTTCTTGTAATGAGCCATGGTTCTTGTGTTGTTGGTTAAAAGTGTGACGAGAAATTTACAAGTTCGAGCTGGTAGATAGATGAACTTAATTCAAGAACGTACCAGACAATGCTACAAGATCAACAATGTTGAGACCTTTTAGCTTAAATTTGGTGAGGATGGTCTGGAATGTGTTGTTTGGTGCAGGGATGTTATTGTTGGAGCCACTTATACTGGCATCTCTCGCATCCCTTCTTCCCAAAGGAACCTCCCAGCTAGGTCCACCAGTCTGTGAAAAATTATATTTGTCAAACTCAGTGTTTTAAATTGATTTGTTTGATTTTAGTAAAATTTTAATAATGTTAAACTTTGATGCTAAAGATTGTAGTCTCTAGATAAGCTGGAGGGCTGACCAGAACAGTCGAATCCCTTGCAGCGATAGCCAAGATATCAGCGCATGAAACTGTATAAGGACACTCTTTCTCAATTGCAGATTTGATCTCATCTATCACTTCGAAACCACGAGCAGAGTTCTTGTTAGGAACTGATCTTTTTTCGCTAATTAGGCTTCCAGTGCTGTCCAAAAGTATGGATGCATCACACCCCTGCATTTTCTCAAGATAAGAAACCACTTTTGTTAATTTCTAAAAAATTATGCACTTTCTAATGGTTCCACACTTGCACTAGTAATAACGAACCTTGACGAAGCAGTCATGAAAATGCAGCCTGACAAGTGAAGCAGCCATACGTGCTTCTCTGGCAACTGCCTTTGCAACAACAGACTTCACGATCTCTTGCGCCCTGGGGCAGGACCGGTCATAGAACTGTGGGTAAAGGTAGCCTTGTTTGGTGCAAAAGCCAAGATGTGCAAATGCAAGAAGAGTGGCAAATACTATGGACAAGTTGATGGACTTGGTCATTTTTTTATCTGCAGAAGTATGTTATAGATGCTATAGATGAAATGTACTGTGAAAACTCTTGCTGATGATGAAATTGAAGATGAAGTATTGAGTATTTATAGATCAGTATCTAAATCACTTAGAATATGCAAAGAGTACTAGAAAAATCAGAGACATATTGGTTGATTTGGTGGACTTTTGAGCGGAGTTGGTTAACTTTGTCCATGATACTTCAATGCAGAAATATTAATTATTAATTAAACCCGTGTTAAGGCACAATGATTAGGGTAAAGTTTACAAATTGAATTTTATAAATGGAGAAAACACACTAGTCACATTAATTACTCATGATAGAACCACTTCAAAACGCTTAAGCTGATTAATCAGTGGCATATAGTGAATCTGCCAGAAAATGTATTAAGGGAGGTTAGTAAATAGCAAGGTTTTGTTGTGCTAATTTTATGATTATATGATTCTTTAAAATAATGTACTACTGCAGTTTGCAGAACTGGTTGAGCAGTTGATGGAGTTGAGAAAGCTAACCCAAAAAGTCTCTATGATATTTTTGTTTTATTAAATATGTAAATGTTCATTAGTTTTATCTGCAAGCTTTAGCTGTGAACAACTTCAAATATGGCATCTATATGTCGTAATTATAATTTGCAGGAAGCTGAAAAGGAAAATATTGCACGCCGCAAATGGTCCAAATCTAACAATCTATAACCTATCAAGTCAGGCAAATTCATGATAATACCCAAACGAGAAGTCAATTTCATCAGATTTCATCTTTAAATTCTACACCAGACAGCACAGATAACTCATTAGGAAGCACGGAGCTCCTTTCTCCATTCACAGGAAACTAAAGCAAGAGTTTACAATATCCTATCACAAAATAGGATCAGTTGAGCACAGTATATACAATGCATGGGAATGGAGCTAACAGCTTCTGTAATAGGAAGAGGGGAGCTCTTCCTATCTCACAAATCTTTGTAATGATTAGAACCTGGCCTTGAAGTGACTGTTCTGCATGGTGTCTGTCTGACGTCAGGCTTTGTGAACCATGTTGTGTAAAGAACCTGTTTGTTACGCCCAACGCCGTAGCATATCTCCTTAATTTTCTGCCTTTTCTTCATCCTTTTGAAAACAATTTTCATGTGCTGTTTCTCATGTAGTCCTTTTAATCCCATTTCCTGATAATTCGAAGATTCTCATCAGTATATAATCGTAGACTTCAAAAATTAATTTGATGAGAGTAATTGAACTATAAGGGAAATGATTAAATGGTTAAACAATAATCAATGGATAGATTTTGAATCCATCAATCAACTGCATTTCATGTACCAGTATGCATGTACTGTATGAGAGAAGGAAAATAATTTTCTAACTACCAAAACGAAAGTAATCAACCATAAATGTCGAGAGTTAATAATCATACATATTCCATACTTTCTTGCTGTAATCTCAAACTTTAAGTGATAACAAGATTATATAGTTGGATGGTGAAAGTAATATCAGACGTTCTGGTTTAGTTGCAACATGGACACATCGATTGACATTTGACCGTAGATATAATTGCTAAATCCAGTTCATTATCAAGTACCAGGACCAGGAGCAAGAAATTATCCAGTACATAAATATAAGTGATATACTTAATATGTTTAATCAATGTAGCTGAATCAGGTGACTTTGAAACCGCCAAGTAGTTATTTCCAAAAACATCAAGTTGTAAAGACTACGTTCCAAGGCTATGAATTAGGAAGATGCTCATATATGGATGAGTCGCAAAAAGAGTAGATAGATACACTAAGGTACTTCCAGGCATACTAAAGTAAGTCCTTCAGTACTCTTCATGAAACATAGAGCAAACATGGATGTGATTTGCCAGATCAAAACTACCAAAATTGGACCTTACCAACTTCAAGAAGGCATGCAACAAGCTTTATTCAGGCATGTCTGCTGCAAGAACACCAGAGCAGACAACCAAAAGATGAACTTATTCTTCTGATAAACATGACTCCACGGTACGATATGCATATTCTTACTTGCAGTCACCCTCATCGACACGGTCCATTAATGAAATTGGCTTATTATGCATCATATAATACATACCACGACATCACTGATATGAAAATTAATTGCCATGCTTCTGGTTAACATGTAGGATTGATATCAAGTAGTAAGACAGATTCAAAAAATTCAGCCAGCTCATAATACTTGGGCATGCAAGACCTCAAGAAGAGTGTGGATGAATACCTTGACCCGATCCCAAATCTCCACCATTGTTAAAGGACCATGTTCCTTCAAAAGATCAAATATGGCCCTGGTTATGGTCTGTGTCTGCTCTGGTGGACCCCCGAGTTCTATTAGTTTCATTTCTTGCTTCGGCAAAGCCGCCATATACCTCATTGCAGTAGCAAACATGACGTTTTCTGCACGAACGCCACAATGGAAACAACTTCCGGATCAACTGCAGTCCAACAAATGGGTAAAAAATTCAATCTTTCTTATCAATGCAGTACGAGCAACACATTACGAAATCAGATGCCTCAATGCAATGGAAACTGGGACATTATAAGCGTTGAAAGCATTGCTTCTACTGCTACAATAAATATTTAAAGTTTCTAAGAGGCATTTCATCAAACACTTGGTGTACATGCTAACTGAGAACTATATATCCCAAAAACACAAACTATTTCCAACGACTCTAAGAATTGACCGGAGATCAGATCACGGAAGTACAACTTACAACAAGAAGTAAAATTGGGCGTCACACTTTCAGGCGAAATAAGAGGAAATAGTCGGGTAGAGCCTAAAGACATAATGGCGAAAAACCCACTATTCAAATCTGAATTATGAGAGTTAAGTACCTGATTGTGGCGGCAGGAGGTAGTAATGGCAGAGGATAATAGGATTAGCAGAGTAGGAAACAGGTTCGAGACTGAAGAAAGGGGAATTTTGGGAAATAGCATGCCACTGTAGTGATATGTGGAAGACGATGGGTACAGAGGAAATTGCATTTTGGTCTGAAAGGTTTTAGCTTATACAATTTTAGTCCAAATTTAAGTGATTACAAATTTATTGTCTCTTTAATCTTAGTTTCTTACACCCCATCGGAAAATATGATAACCATCGTTCGATTAGTATCAATTCTCCTAATTATCATGCATCTCATGCTTCTAAATTAATTCATACGAACCCTAACCGTAGACTAAAAGAATACTACTTGGGAGTACTTTCTAAGTTTATAATTTTAATATAAATATGTAAGTTAAAATATTGAGAAAGTTACGGATTCATTTCGTAATTCTATATATTCAAAGCTCATAATTAGAGTTCTACTTCCATCATCCCACATATTTTTAATGATTTTTACTTTAACATTTTTACATCTATCATATTCAATTTTAACAACAAACTAATGTTAAGATATAAATATAAAATACCCAATTAAATTATATAATGAAACTTTAAATAAGTTCCTAAAGTTCCAAGTCCAGTTCACCGTATTTAAAAGGATCCAAAAATGATATTCATATCAACAAGGGAATCTTTCTTTTTCGAAAATCAATCAATAAGTTTTCCACTTAAATGTACTTATACTAAAGTGAGGATATAAAGTGTGCATGGAAAGAAATGTTTATAGTGAGGTTACCATAACATGTGAAGAGCTGTTAATGAATAACTGTGTCGATCTAAAGTGTTGTAGCTCGTTCGATTAGTTGTTAGGTCGTTGTAATTAAAAATAAAAATAATCACATTAGCATAGTATTAATTAACTTCCATCTCCAAATTCGAACAAGAACTCCCCTTAATTCCATTCTATGAGCTGCAGCAAATTAAATTTTAAAATCCCAACTAATTTCCAAACTCGGCTGATGTTCAAGCCTAGCTCAAATCAAGCAAATGCACCCAGGCACCTCGTAAGGACGCTATCCAAATTCCCCGTTCCGATGCAGCCTTATGGAGTTCGTATCTTTTCTCAGGTGAAACATCCTAATGCTTTTTCTTTACACTGCTTTGTTTTAGAGGCTGTGTGGCTACGGAATCAATGCTGCTTAATAGTTCCATGGGAAGGGAAGGAGTTAGGCTGGTTACTTTTGAGAGAAAGTCACCTTTAGTCCTGTCGTATATGGCATATGGCACACGTAGTGCATCGGTTGCTCCTCCAGTGATATTTCGTCCCATAGCTTCTTTGGTCACGACATTGGAAGGACAAATTGACTATTTTAACCAAAAAATCTGACATAGCATGTAAGTCAACAGGTCAACTCGACACCTTACATGCCACATCATTAAATAAATTTAAAATTATTAAAAAACAAAAAAAAACTTAATTTATATTTCAGAATAAAAAATATGAATATTTATGTAATTTAAAAATTAAATAAAAAAGAGAATGAAAATTAAAAAAGAAAAAGATAATGAATAGTCCTTAGTTAAATACAACGACTTCTCCAAACTTCATACCGTGAACCTTGTAACGAAATCAACATTTTTCTCCAAAATTCTCCGAAGACTTACATTGTTTTTCTCCGGCAACGATGCCACACTTGAACGGATTGGAATACCATGTTACTCGTAAGATAACCTGAATTCTTAATTTCCTTAATTTTAGTTTACTGTTAAGTATAGTTTAAGCTATTAGAGATGATCTCATTTTTGTTCTTTAATGTGGTTTAAGCTATTGGAGATGGTTTTATCTTTTGTTCTTTTGAAGGGAAATTTGACACCATTTGCTCTTCATGTATTTTCCTTTTTCTTTTTAAATTTTCGTTCTCTTTTTTATTTTATTTTTAAACTGCATAAATTATTTATGTTTTTTATTCTGAAATTTAAATTAAGAAATTATTTTTAGATTTTTAATTTATTTAATGAGATGGTATGTGAGGTGTCGAGTTGACCAGTTGACTGACAATTTTTTGGTTAAAATAATTAATTTGTCCTTTCGATGTCACGACCAAATAAACTTAGGACGAAATATCACAGGGGAGCAAACAATGCACTGCGTGTGCCATATATCATATACGGCAGGACCAATGATGACTTTCTCCCGTTATTTCACTCTTGTTACGTCGTTGTAGGGTGCTTGTGTGTGTTAGAAAATGTTATTTTTTTAGGCAGATTCATGGAGAGAGAGAGAGTGAAGTTAGGATTTGATTTTTCCGAATGTGTTGATGGATGTGTACTTGAAATGTGGCTGTTTGGATTGTGCGCTGAAGTTGTTCGAAATGCCTGCTAGTAGTTTTAATGTTTTGTACGAATTCATGATCACTAGTCTTCAATATTCTGTATCATCTGGATTCTTGAATATTCAGATTATACCAATATATTCAGGTGTATTATCTATGATTCTGGTGGATAAATCTGGTCACTCTACATAGATCCATAAATTATGATTCATTAGAAAAATCTGTAAGAAAAACTTACAATTCTTGTACGTGCAGGGAAATGCTCATCTGGAATCTAATGGATTACAACGTTCATACCATATTTGCTGATCAAGTCTCAGAACCAAGCTCTTATAGCATTTGTTGAGTTAACACACACGATCATTTTCATGTGTTTCATGTGGCTGTTTATTTCTCCAAGAGAGAGGCAAAGAGGTTTGAAAACCAAGCACTTCAAAAGGTTTTCAAAAGTTGGATGTTGCAGTTACAATGTTTAAACTACTGCTTTTTATGACATTTCATACTGGGAGCAGGAGCAAGTATCTTAAACCGAAAGACATATTTTACTGAAACTCAGATAAAATACATACATGACACATAAAACCACACCAGTTTGACCTGAAGACTGGAGAAACAAACTCAGCCATACACAGGTACCAACTAGCACCACCTCATAAGGGAGCATGTTTTACAACTGAAAAGCCAGTATACAGACACAAAAACTATAATCTAAAGCCTCATGGTAATTATTATAGGCATGACATAGTAAACACTCAGTCCCATGGGCTAATTGGAAATGTAGAAACTCTAGTGATTTCCTCCCATCCCAGGAATCTTGTCCTTGATCTTGTCCATCATGCCCTTCTTCTCATGTTGCTCTCCATATCCGGCACCGGTACCTGTGCCGTATCCGGCACCAGTTCCGGCACCAGTTCCGTATCCGGCACCAGTTCCGGCACCAGTACCGTATCCTGCACCAGCAGTCTGATCATCACCATGATGACCAGGTAGCTTCTCCTTTATCTTGTCCTTGATACCCTTCTTCCTTCTTCCTCCCATACCATCATCCTCTGAGGACTGTCATACACAAATTCATCAATTTAACTATCACTCCTAACATCAGCAAGCACTTATTTGAATCTAATTACTTTGTTTATAATAAGGTCATGTTATTCATCTGAAGACTAAGTTCAGTTCAATTCAGTTACGTACGTTCAGTTCATATCAATTCAGACAAGGGTAAGATAAAAGAGCCGATAATAAATTAGATGATCAGGTGCAACAATACTACATACTAAGAAAGAAGGTATCTGAAAAGAAGGCATACCGAACTACTCGAGCTGCCAGAGCGACGATGTCGACCAGCTGTGGTAACACCACCAGCAGTGCCATAGTCAAGCCCAGTAGCACCACCATGAGTTCCATGAGTACCGGTACCAGTACCAGTACCAGTCATGCCAGTTGCACCATACTGCTGACCACCAGTCATGTGCTGCTGACCACCATGTGTGCCGCCACCGACTCCGCCGTGTCCACCGGTGTCACCATACTGATCACCACCCATTCCACCACCAGTGCCCATCCCATGTCCCTGAATCGGGTTTCCGTACTCGTCAGTTTGCCTTCCTGCTCCGTATTGTGCCATGATTTCTAACTCTAAACTCAAATTAGAACACTTGCAAATAGACTGTGAATGTGTTTGTTTAACTTTGAGTTCTTGTTCTGTGTGGTTTTGATGAAGGGGCTAAGTGGGCTTATATAGTGTTGGAGAAGATGTTAGGAGTCGAGAGAGTGAAACAGTGAGTGTAACAGGTGTTAGCATGCTAAGGTGCCACGTTAGGAGTGGAGTAATTGTGATTCAAGTAGACAAGTGTATTAGATTTGTGCCGTGTGTCACTTTTGTCGGCAATGTAGATAAGTTTGATCGAAAATATCTCTGCTCTAATCTGATAGTATTGAAAGCTGAACAAGAGTTGGACAAATTGTAAAGTAACAAGATGAAAGTGGATACAATACAGATGAAGATGAAGATTATCATTTATCATTATTGATACCTGTGCTTCCATTCAGGTTCCAACAGTTGGTATTCATACAACCGACTCCTTTGACGTGGTTCGTTTACAGCCGTTGTCACTTCTCCTTTTCACAATGTGGAAATTCATTCTTGAATGTTTGATCCTCGATCGACAACTCCATTAATTGAATGATGAATTATTTTTTAATTTCCTCCCACTAGGCAACCGACGAGAAAAGTCTCGTGGTACAACGTGACAAAGGTCACGTACTCACGGGGTTCACAAAGTCCTCCTAGCTAGTGTTGCAAGTTGGGTCGAGCCACCGCATATAATTCATAGTCTAATCTAAGATAGTAAATTAACGAATTAATGTTTATATAAATTACTATTGAGATTCGGATTCAGCAGAAAATAAAATAATAAATAAAAATAGTCTATATTCTAGAACATGAACTAGTAATATATAACGAGGGTTAACTATGAGTTTGATCAAATCGACTCGTTGGCTAAATGAGTACACAATAAAGCTTGATTCTCTACTCACACGACTGTCTAGTCATGTTATTCGAGTTCGAGTCTTAATGAGTTATATTCAACTTGGTTAATTGGCTTGTTGAAACTTAACATACTCTCTTCACAAACTAACAAAGTACATTTCAAGGTTGAACTCTATTTGAATTTGAATTTCGTATGTAGCCAAATATATCTCAATTCGTTTAACATATAAGTAGGATGGTAATATATAATACAATCTCGTTAAGGTCCGCAAGACTTATATTTGAAAGTAGGCATTTTTTCTTTTCTTTTCGAATTATCATGAACTTGAGCATATTCAGTTCAAATAAGTTCGAATTTATTAAGAGTGTTTAGAATTTGAACTCCAACATTATCTTATTTCTTAACCAATCGAATTGAACTATAATCATATTAATGTTTCATTAAAGTCAGAACTCAATATGTCAAATACTCTATTCAACTCCATATATAGAGTTCTAGTGAAGCTATTATAATATCCATTCCAGTACTATATGTTCACTACAGTATGGTTATGTACTTTTGTTAGACATATACTATATTGTTGAAACTATTATTAGTTGCTAGGTAGGTTGAGCCTAGTCGCTTAAACACTAAGGCTCCGTTTGGTATAAATCTGGACCAATTATAACAGGTATTAAATTATTATTTAAACATTATGAACACGTTTGTTTCGAAAATTAAGAAATTCTTAGTGTCGATATGTAGGTTCGGAAATTCCGAACCCAAACCAAACGACCAATGAAATAGATGCACGTGATACGTGTCCATCTCGTTAGCCGGCTATAATTGAAAATATGATGGCCTCCTCATAAGCGGCCAACGACTTTTTACTTACTAAAGCCAGAGATGATGGCTACTTGCCATCGAATGAGTCATCAATTTTTGTTGAATAAAATAATATAAATTTACTTATCTCCCAAATTTTAATTATTATGTTTAATTAAATATGATTACTTACTTAAATTAGTATACTTAATTTGTATTTCTATTTATTATATAATTTTTTTTTAAAACGGCTAAAGGATGACTCAAATCCACCAACCTATTGGTTGGAGTTGAAGCGTCTTACCAACTGAGCAACACTTCATTATCATTCATTGTTATACAATTAATTATTAAAATAATAATAATAATAATAATAATAATAATAATATATCAATTACAATACTGAGATATATTAATTATCATATATTTATAATGACTGTAATAATTACCATATAAAATTATGATATTACTTATATTATATGATTACAGTAAAAACTCCATTAAAAAAAATACTCTTTAAAGGAATAAACTCCCTATAGTCATAAAAAAAATTTCGTATTAACTTGTGACCACTTATAAATAAGAATAAACTCCACATTGTCATATTACATTACTTTCTTCGGTCCCGCCTTAAGTAATTATACCTTCCTATAGTAATAAAAGATATAATATTCAATAATATTTCTCTATATATATGATTTTCATTATGAAATTTAAGATGTAAGATACTTTATAAAGTTATTTGTGATATAAATTTGAACTTTTGAGTGGTAAGCCTATTTTTTAGCTCTAGTGTAAGTAGTAGTTCAAGTATATATGAACCTTCTTGTTGGACAAAAAACATCACAAGTTTGTCAAGTTAATTAGTATTTAATAATTTTATTTAATAAATATAATATTTAAGTTATGCACATTATATTATTATAAAAATATATTTTTAGTATACACCTTTAATTAGGAATAATGTCTCTATAAGAATAATGTTTTTCTGGTCTCGATGATATGACTGTATGAAGTTTTTACTGTATATTTTGTTTAATTAAGATAAAAGTTTAATGTGAAATGGTTCATAAATATTTAAGTTCCTAATCTGTTTCGTAAAAAAAGTTTTCTAAACACATTTTATTTGTCTTTTTTTATCTATGAACTACTTTTACATACATTTTGTAATTTTATTCCAAATACAGTAAAATCTCTATAAATTAATAATGTTGGGACCGAAATATTTTATTAATTTAGTTTATATCAATAAAATTAATAATTTATTAATTTAAAGAGGTTGTACGTATAACCTTTAATTGCTTTCGACACTGCAAAATTCGTTCGGAGAATCCAACTAGCTCAAGTGATTTAAACGATTCAAATTCCGAAGAAAATATTCATGAGTTTGGAGAACTTGATTACGGGTATGCATTATCGACATAAAATAGATATGAATCATTTGCTAGATTTTCTTGGTGAAAATAATGAACGTTACGAGGTTTAAAGCATTGAAGAAATTGTGGCGGATATCATTCAAAATCCGGTTGATGACGAAGTTGAGAATGATTCAATAGCTTTAATTTTGAACCGATCACTCGAAATGAAGCATTGCAAGCGACAACAACTCTTCACAACTTTTTATTACCATATGAGAAGGAAACTCCCCAACTCTTAAGTGCAATTGAGAAATTCAAAGATAAACTTAATATTTTTTTTGAAGTTCAACAAAAAACAAACGACTATATATTTACTTTTTACTAGATAATCTTAAAATTTTAAAGTGTATCGCGCGCGCGCTCGCACGATACACTTTATATATGAAATATTTCAGTAATTAATTTATAGTATCGTTGAGACTAATATTTATACACTGAGATTTATAAAAAAATATATTATCTTATTATTTTATTGATTGGGGTCCAATTTTATACTGATCTCAAGTTGGGATCAGACAAATTATTAATTTTATCGAGGTTATTAATTTATCGAGTATTAATTTATAAATATTTTACTGTACCTTATATAATTCTTAAGTTTAATTATTATATTTATTTTTAATTTTTATATTATTAATAATAATATAACTTATTCGAATACTTAATTTATAAATTATAACACACATAGTTTATCCAACGTGAAGATTTTGAAGGCAACAAAACACCTTCTTTGACAACAAAACAAACATAACACATGATATGATTAAATGAACTATCTCTTCAATCTATGAATCTTACTATTTAATTTAATGTAATATAATTATTTTTATTTTTATAAAACGTATCATTTGATTTTTTTATTAATATTATAAAAGCAAATTTGACACGCCAATCCCGCCTATTTTTCTTTATAATATTAAATTTTAAAAAAGTTCGTTCACGTGAATTATTGACATGTAATTACATACTCGACTAATAATTTTTTAATTTTATATCGGTAATTTAAGAAAAATGATATTCTAAAATTATGAAAGTAGTGGAGAAATTATTTTTGGGAATAATAACTAATTTGAAGTATTTGATTAGTATTAATAGATAATTAATTTATAATATTTAAAATAATGCAAAATATGAAGTTTTAAAAGAAATAAGGAAAATTAACGTAGTTTTAAAAGAAATGAAAAATAAAAATAAAGTTTTCAAATGACCAAACAAAAGTCCAATATTATTTTTGGACTAAATATAAACAAGGCTCAAACGTTTTTTAGTTTCAAATGAAATTTACGGTACAATTTAAAGGTGTCACAATCAATGAACAGTAAAATAATACCCATTAATCAAAAATTTCAAAACAAACGTATGAAGCACTTTTTGTTCATATTATGTCATGAATATTGAAAAATCTACGGACCGAAACAAACGAAATATTCTTAACATATTATAATTTAACCATTTAAAACATGATCACTCGTTCAAATTCAGAATGACTATCACTCTAATTGCTATAATTTAATTGACTATCCTACCAAACCCACCCAACAAATTGCAACTTATGTATACACATTACACCAACTTCCAGACTTCAACTATATTCCTTAAGAAATTCTTTTTTATCCAGCCCATGATATATCCAGCCCAATGGCCATTCATCCCAAACCAATCCAACCAAATATAAATGCATACTCAATCCATTGGCCATCCATCCCATCCCAAACCAATCCAATCAAATATAAATACATACTCAATCCATTGTTCACTTTTACCTTTCAGGTGTCACATTATCACTTCTTTTATCATTTAAAAAAGAAGTATAATTTAATATTCTTCATCATATACAAAAAGAATCAAAAGTAAATTTAACAATTTAACTAACAACTTATAAAGTAAAAAAATACAAACCCACATATACAAAATAATAGTATCAACTCTTCTACTTCTTTATATAGTGTTATAATATTATTCTATTATATCATTACATAATCACGAGTTGGTATTATTTTTATAATATTATAAGTCACTAATAACATTTGATTGGAAGGAATTTTTTTTTTTTTCATTTTTAAAAACATGATCAATATATTACTACTTTCAAGTTTCCATTTTGCTTTCTTGATTGTGCCACTCTCAACTTATCCCAACTTGTACCATCTTAATTGAGTGGAAACATCTCTGGCTTTTACATTATTCACTCAAATTTACTGCAGGTTACAGGGCAAGAACAAATTTCAAATTGTTCAAAGGACCAACTTAACTCACTGTGAAACAAGAATACATAATGAGTCATAATGTATACAGTACCACAGCATTAAATTCCGTTCCATACAAAAGAGAACACAATACAATAAGGACCTGTGTATATAGGAAGCAAATCATATAACCAAAACATCAAACATATATTGTGGATGGATCACATTATTGCTATTACAAAGTCCCATACTGTATTTATTTAAAGCTAATTGTATTGCACTCTCATTACATATGTAATGTACATTATAACCATATCATAATATATGGTCTACTTATTATCTGATCCAAGCAAGAAATCTCTCCAGTACTAACTAGTTTAATGATGATGACCACCAGGCAGCTTATCCATCACTTTCTCCACCACCCCCTTCTTTTCATGTCTCTCACCAGTCTTCTCCGCTCCTGTAGTTCCTGCTATTCTCTGCGGATCCGTTGGGTACGCCCCGGTTGTTCCAGTTGCTCCGTGAGTGTCCGTCGGGTGGGCACCCGTGCTTCCGGTTTGATCATACGGGTCGGTTGGCAGAGCACCCGTGCTCCCGGTCATTCCACCTTGGTTCGCAGGATGTGCACCCGTGGTGCCGATTGTTCCCTGCAGGCGTTCCTTCTCCTGTGTACCTTTATGAGGGTCAAGTGTTATGTACGGATCATTGTATCGAATCCCGTGCGGCCCGGTTTTGGTATGCGCGGCCATCTTCTCGCCCGTGGTGTCTAATATTGTTCCGTAAGGCTCCGTCTGCTGTGCACTCATTGTCTCTACACCTGTGGTTCCAAATTGGGTCTTCAGACCGTGTGAACCAGCCGCGCCGGTTGTTCCATATACATCCGTCTGCCCAGTGCCTGCCCGGATATGTTGCCCGGCCTGGCCTTCTGAACCAGGTGTTCCGGGTTGACCCGTCTGGCCATGAGAACCGGCTGTCGTGTGTTGGCCCGTCTGGCCGGTTGTTCGATGCTGGTCAGTTTGGTGTATACGGGTCAAACCGGTCGGACCAGTTGTTTGATGCTGACCTGCAGTCCCAAACTGATCATGTGTCCCATGCCCACCAGCATCTGTAGTAACATGCTCGCCCATTAAACCAGCTACAGTCCGGTGTTCAACCGGATTTCCGTACTCGTCAGTACTCTGTTTGATCGGGTTGCCGTACTCGTCAGTTTGTCGATCGTATTCTTGACTACCACCGTATTGAGCCATTTCTTGATAACACAAACTCTTTCCCCAGGTGTAACAACTATTAAATCAGTGAATGAACAAGTTAGCAAGATAACGTATTAAAGTGAAAATGCGAAGCTATGAGATAAAGATGGAAGGAAATTGATTGATTGAATATATAGATGATGTAGAAAGCAAAATATGAAGAGGATTGAAGACGTGTATGTAGATAAACTGATAAAGATGTCAACATAAAGTGACACGTTATAATATAGTCACTCATCCTAGCCATGTGTCAATTCCGTCGGTTAATGTGTGTGGATAAGCACTATATGGATGTTTAATCTTGATCCATAAATGTATCTGATGAATCTGGATTCACGAGACTAACAGAACTACATTAAAGATGGCGAACTCCATTATAATAAATACAAGAAGATAAGTAGTGTCGTGGTCTGTCTAAATTCATAACACGAATACAGAAAGACCAGAAAAGAAGTTACCAGCAGTATAAATTAATAATGGAACATGAAGGTGAAGAGATTGAACTTAGTTTCCAATGAGAACAGCAAACAGAGGAATTGGAAAAGTAGGTTTTAAAAAAAGAAATCCATTTTGGTTAATTGGTTAGCATTGTTTTCACAGGATATACAAGTTGATTAAACAGATATGAAAGTGATCACAGGATCAATATTGGAAAGCTGTAAATAAAGGAGAGATCAGAAAGTAAACATTTTCTTTGTTAGAATTAATTGATTTTACCTTAGGATTTGAGTTGTACGTTACTCTATTTATTGAATTGAAGAATCATGAAAGTCAAGTTGAAGACAATTTTGGGTCCTCCTAAAATAAAAATATTGTAAAGGAAGAATACTGGGTGCCACCTGAAATGAAATTCTACTGAATTTAATCTATTGCTCCATTGTTTTTCTTTTCAAAATGGAAGAACAAAGCAAATGAATGGTGGATCCATACAAAATTGATGAAATATAAGAAATTCAAGTGAATAAGAATTCAATATGAAACTTCTGCAAATTTCTGGAAAAGAAAAGGACAGATGAACTGATTATAAACGAGATAACCTTTCGTCTAGAAATCCCTCTTGACATGAATAAAATGCAGATCTCTTAATATTCATCTTCTCTGTCGGTTTAAAATTGTTCGTTATTTACAAATTTAATAATGATAGTTTTTTGGTAATTCAAATTCTTCTGAAACAACATTGGATAAGATTGGATAAATCTTGAACGAATTTTAAAATCTTCGGGACTGCCAAGCGTTGGAGGACAAACTATATATTGAATTATATCAGAAAACTGGAAAGAATAAAGGCGAACCTAATATTTTGGTGTTCTTCCACATAAGTACCTCTCTTCTCCATTTATGTTTTCAAACTGAAGCTCATCATTTTAGCAGCAATGTTGCTCATCTTTTATTTCAATATATAACAAGCAAACAAATTGGTACTAAAACTTTCAGCAACGGAAGCACAAGTTACACCAACTACAACTAGAATACTACATCAAATGTCACACATAACAAAAGAGCAAAGCAATACAATACAGTTCTTCACTTTCTATGCAGATAAAAGCAAATCAAACATAAAATCTCAAAAGCCCATCCAAACACTATAGAACGGTGGAGTTATTCCAAACAAGTGACTCCAATTACATTCCTAGTAATGATGATGTTGGCCTGGCAACTTATCCTTAATCTTCTCCACCATCCCCTTCTTCTGATGACCGATTCCGACTCCAGTAGCCGTATGAGTTCCATGCGTATGACCAACCCCAGTCGTAGTATGCGTTCCAACACAAGGTATCTTCTCCATTATCCTCTCCCCAACTCCCACCCCACCAGTTGTACCATGTTTATTAGTATGGTGTGCCCCTCCGTGCGTCTTAGTATGATGACCACCAACACCGGGTATCGTGTTCATTATCTTCTCCCCAACTCCCACCCCACCAGTTGTACCATGTTGATTAGTATGGTGTGCCCCTCCGTGCGTCTTAGTATGATGACCACCAACACCGGGTATCTTCTCCATTATCTTCTCCCCAACTCCCACCCCACCAGTTGTACCGTGTTGATTAGTATGGTGTGCCCCTCCGTGCGTCTTAGTATGATGACCACCAACACCGGGTATCTTGTTTGTAATCTTCTCCATCAAACTAGAACGCTGCAAATAGATTTTTGAATGTGTTTGTTTCAACTTTGAATTCTTATTGTTGCTGTGTGAATTTGGATGAAGGGTTGAGTGGGCTTATATAGTGTTGGATTCTTGAGAGTGAAAAAGAGTGGAATAGGTGTTAGCATGCAAGGTGTCACGTTAGGAGTGGAGTAATTGATTTAAGTAGCAGGTGTATTAGATTTACGACTTGTCTGTAAACCGACAATTAGATATTTTCCATCGAAAATATCTCTGCTCAGGTGTTGCCTTAGATCTGAAGTAACAAAGGTGAAAGTCTGAGTCGACAAGGTGTGTTTGATTCTTTACAAAAGAAAAGAATGACTATAAAATTATTTCCTCCACTATAAATATTCTATTTTCCTCCACTATTAATATTCTATTTTAAATTCCTTTTACAATGAATGAACAAACTATGTTCATTATCTCTTCTCATTCATCAATCGTGCGTGCACGCGCGCGCGCACACACATATATATAAATAAATAAAATAAGGAATCTTAATTCAATAATACTTTTAAGTATCAACATTAAGAAGTCCTAATATACTTATACTTCTAACACTCCCCCTCAATTGAAACGGGTCTTTGATGAGCGTTGAGAATGTCCTGAAAAACGTCAAACGATACTTGTGAAAGTCATTTGGTGAAAAAATCGACTCATAGGTAAGAATCAACAGATTTCATCCATGATGTTCTACGTTGATGTTGTACGAGAGCAGGCGAGACAAAATGTATGATCGAACGATGGACGATACCATGACAGTTGGTTATGGGCAACGAGGACCAAAATATTGTACCCTACTCTAGTGAGGTGCTCGAGATTGTAACAGTCGGGTGGAAGAAGTTAACCCAGAGCAGACATAGAGAGACATCCAAAATAGGAGGGGATATAATACTACACAGAGGGGGAAAAAGAAATATCAATAAGTGATCACATAGTAATAGTCCTAAGTAGGTAGAGAGGGGTCAACATGTGACCTCAATAGTCCAAAATACAGCGGAGCAAGAGCTTCAGACAGCTAGCTCGAACGATTGGAGATGGAGAAAAAACTCGCGAACTCTAACAACAAAAGGAGCTTCGAACTAGGAAGCTATGTGGAATAGTCTGGTGGTGCGTCAGGTTGATCTGGGGATGAGGAGAACCCTTTTGATCAAGATGTGCGACTTCGAGAGCTTAATCTGATCTCGGAATGGAGCGGGGACAGTTGCTCGAGAAAATCGATGACGCGAAAACGCAATAGTAGACTGTAGGAGAAGTAACAGCTCAACTGCATAAGAAGAAGAGAAATCCACTGCGTAATCAAAAGAAGAAGACCTGGCCGGAGGATTGTCCGTCGGACAATAGGGCGATCGACGATCGCGAGCAATTGCAGAGGCGGTCGATGAAGATCGAACAGGTTGGGGCGATCGTTGGACATGAGAACGGCGATTGCGAGCAATTGCAAGAGGATAGAAGAAAGTTCGACAAATTAAAGAAATATGTTCGAACATGAGAGGAGATCTACAACAGTAAATTTTTCGATCAGATGATAAGTTCGACAGATTGAAGAAAATTGTTTGAACATGGAAGGGGATCGACAACAGTGGGTTGTTCGATCAGAGGAGAAGTTCGACAGATTAAAGATAATTGTTCGAACATGGGTGGGGATCAACAGTAGTGGGTTGTTTGATCAGAGAAGAAAATCAATTCAGTTGAATCGATCTTGAGAAAGAAGAGAAAATCGATTCAGTGGGAATCGATTGCAGGAGGATCGTATATTGAACGTGAGGTTTTGTATATGGGAGAATATATTGAACTTGAGGTTTTGTATACGGGAATTCTGCAGCGGAAGAAAGAGATGCGCATGAGCGCTTGAGAGATAAGGAGAAAGAGGAGAAAAGAGATAATGGCAATCAGATTTACTACATTAAGGAAAAAGATGAGAGGCAGGATCAATGCTCGTCGGAGACTTACATGACTCTGATATCATGAAATAACTATTTTTCCTATCTCTTCTTATTCATCAATCGCGCGCGCACGGACACACACAAGTATGTATAGCTAGATATAATAAGGAATCATAATCTACTTATATTTATAACAGTGAACATCTTTTAACTTTGTTTCGAATTTAATCTTAAATCGTAAATATAAATTGTTCAATTATATAATGAATGTTTAATTAGAAAGTAAAATATTATTATATACTTGAATCGAATATTTTATATTAATGAATTAGAATTAAATTAAAGTTGAAAGATTTATTAAAAGATATGACTAAAAATAGTTGAGACTTAAGAGTGATATTTGTAGTATAGAGTTCACAGGGCTCCTGAAGCTAACATGCCAATTACTGTTTTTTCTTTGTTAGAATTAATTGATTTTACCATAGGGCTTTGAGCTGTACGTTGGTCTATTAGAACTTTGCCTAGAGTTGAAGAACCATGTTGATATAAGTTAATCTTGGGGTCCACCTAAATAAAATAATTAATAGGAAGAATACTGAGTGACCACATTGTTTTTTAATTGGGATTGTTAAATGATAGGATTATTTTTATCAAGTGCAGGGAGTTCAAAAAATTATATAAATATAAATTAGTATCATCTTTTATAAAACTTATCAAATTATCACATTTTCAAAAATATATGACCGTATATACACTATGATATTGTAACGTAACAAAAATCAATATTATAAAATCAATAGTCATACTTTACAAATAATGATGAATTTAAAATTATTTTATTTTATTATAATTCATATTCATAGTCGTTAATATTTATTTAATTATTTAAAAATTAAATTAACTAACTTTAAATAAATAAATTTAGAAAAAAATTAAACAAAAAAAATTAGACACTCGTCCTGGTCAGATCGAGTGTCCAATTATTTATTTATTTTTTATTTTAAAATTTTTTTTAAAGCTCCGACCAGCCTTGTCGGAGTAATGACCGGAGCTCCGGTAATGAATTTTCATGTTCTTCGTTCTTCGTGTTTTTTCAAAAAAAAATTCTATTTATTTGTTCAGATAATATGATTGGATCAAATAAACATGTTTAGATGTTTTTGTAGGTAAATTTGTAATTATAGGACTATTTTATAAATTGCAATAGTTGTTGTGTTGTTTGTAATATATAAAAATGCATTTTTAATAAAAGTTGTCCTGCATTTAACATTTCTAATTCCGAAATCGAAGGAAAAAAAGTTAGAACTTCCAAATAGAAACATTGGTGAACAATTCTTCCTTTTCCCCGAGAAATGGTGAATCCATGCAAAATTATATAAGAAATTCAAGTGAATAAGAATTGAAATATCAAAATGTTGCATTTTTCCCGAAGAAAATGGCAAATGAGCTGATTATACGTCTGGAAATCACTCTTGACGGCCAAAATGCAGATATTTTAATATTCATCTTCTCTCTCTGTTTAATATTGGGTTATTTGGCAATGTAAATACTTCAGAACAACATTCATTATAAGTCTTGATATATTTTTCGGTTTGGATTGGATAATCTTGAACAAAAAATCTTCCGGAATGCCAAGAGCAGGAGGACAAACTATAGACTGAATTATATCATAAAACTTGAAAGAATAGAGGCGAACTTAAACGTTTGGTGTTCTTCTCTACATAAGTACACCTCTCTTCACCATTTAATTTTATCAAACCGAATCTCGTCATTTTAACACCAGTACCATTCTGGAGCAAAACTTTCATCAGCGAAAACACAAGTTACACCAACTAGAATACTACATAAAATTTCAAACATAAAAAGAGCAGTACAATACAGTAGTCCACTTTCTAACGGAAGATGGCAAATCAAACATAAAACCACCAAAAAACCATAACACGGTGGTGTTATTCCAAACCAGTACTCCAACCACATTCCTAGTGATGATGATGGCCTGGCAACTTATCCTTAATCTTCTCCATTATCCCCTTCTTCTCATGATGTTCGACTCCGACGCCAGTCGTCGTAGGAGTTCCGTGTGTCTGATCAACTCCACTAGTAGTATGCGATCCAACACAAGGTAACTTCTCAACTATTCTCTCCCCAATCCCAGGTTTACCGGCAGCAGTACCATACGGGTCCGTATGATGTGCATCAGTTCTCCCGGTTCCTGTGTAAGTCCCAGTATTGTGACCATGACCAGTCCCCGATATCTTGTCAGTTATCCTGTCCCCAACATTTCCAGCTGAACCGTACTGATCAGTATGGTGTGCCCCAGTCCTACCCGTCCCGGTGGCTCCATACGGCTCGGTGTGGTGACCACCCACACCAGGTATCTTCTCCATTATCCTCTCCCCAACCCCCGCACCGCCAGTTGTACCATACTGATCAGTGTGGTGTGCCCCCATCCTCCCCGTTCCTGTTGCTCCATATGGCTCAGTATGATGCCCACCAACACCGGGTATCTTCTCCATTATCCTTTCCCCAACTCCAGCTGCACCAGTCCCAACATATGGGTCATGTGCTCCCGGCCTTCCCGTTCCACCATACTGATCAGTATGGTGGCCAACACCGGGTATCTTTTCCGCTATCCTCTCTCCGATTCCAGCCCCGCCTGTTGCACCATACTGATCAGCATGGTGTGCCCCAGCCCTTCCCGTCCCTGTAGCTCCATACGGCTCAGTGTGATGTCCACCAACTCCTGGTATCTTCTCCATTATCCTTTCCCCAACTCCAGCTGCACCAGTGCCATCATAGTAGTCGTGTGCTCCTGGCCTTGCTGTTCCACCATACTGATCGGTGTGGTGACCGACGCCATGTATCCTCTCCCCAACTCCACCTGCACCAGTTGTACCATACTCGCCAGTGTGGTGCGTACCAGTCCTTCCAGAGTATGGGTCGGTGTGGTGACCACCGCCCGGTAGCTTCTCCATTATCCTCTCCCCAACTCCAGCCCCACCAGTTGTTCCGGTGGGGTAAGTGTGGTGCATACCCGGCGCTCCTGTCGTTCCATATGTGTCGGTGTGGTGACCTCCACCACCAGGTAGCTTATCCATTATCTTCTCCCCAACCGTGCCATGTTGGTGTGTGCCAACATTGCCAGTTGTGCCGTACGGGTCCGTCCGGTGATGACCACCGGGCATATTCTCCATTATCGTCTCCTTGATTCCACCACCGGTGGTACCATGCTCGCCCATCAAGCCACCTAAAGTCGAGTGGTGGTGAATGGGGTTGCCGTACTCATCTGTACTCTGCCTGATCTGATTGCCATACTCGTCAGTTTGCCTTCCGTATTGTGCCATCTTTTGATCTCAAGTTCTCAACCACTTTCCTTCCTCTGTTAGAACTTGTAAGACAGAATGAAACTATATTCTTTTGAAAAGAAATTGAAACTATATTGGTGTAGTGAGTATTGTTGGTGCTGGACTGTGAGCTTGAAGTATGAAGGGTGGATTGTTATATACAGAGAAAAAAGACCTGTGACGTGTTAAAGTGTTTGCATGCAATGTGACACGTCGGTAGATGACATCATCATCTAATCAAAAGTCCAACTAGTTTAATCATGCAGCATCAGATATACGACATGTGTCCCTTATTATGTCGGTTTACGGTGGGTGAGCTGGTGGTTAGTTTATTGAAGATATCTACAGAGAAAACATATGCAGTTGTAACTAACCAAACAGAATTACACATAACTAAAAACATAATTAGAGATAAAAACATTCTAACAAGAGTTTTTACACCAGGAAAGTGCAGAATTGGCTTATTTTAAAGATCATATTATCACTTTTACAATTACTCAGGCCTATAATCAATGGTGATTTACATGACCAATCATTAGCCTGTAAGTCTCCAACAGTGAATTTGACAAAAAACATATTTGAAAAAGTTTCTTGTAGAGATGTTGATGCCGTTCCAAGTTGGGTATTGCCACATTATCTCACTGACCTTATAAATAGGTAGTTCCTGGAAGGCCAAGAGACCCTGGGAAAAACATAATGTCTGGTGTTCATCTCCGGATGGACGATAGAAGTAAACCCTGCATTGATCTGGATGATGGAGGAGTTAGGCTGTTATTCACATCCAGTGCTGTAACTAATTCCATTATTTGAGATGAGAACATGTAAACTTCATCAGCTTCATTCTGTCTGACTCTTTCTGCCATAGACCTGTTTATGTTCATTTCACAGCTATATCAGTCAAAAGAAATGATCAAAATCAAATAGTTCATCCCCTTCAGTAGGTTGTTGAAGTGAATGACTGGAATAAGAAATAACTTACTTGTCGACTTCCATGTCACGACCACATACGGAGTACAGAACTTTGATAATGGGACGCATGACCAATTTCTTAGCTGGTTCTGTAGAATATCCAGTACAGCACCATGAATTTGGATTTAGGATAACAATCTGCAATATTGGAGCTTTAGTTTTCATGTCCCTGACTACAGTCCTGAATGATAATTCCTCTTCTGCACTTTCCAGCAATTGGCTAGTGAACATCCTTTCTAGACTGTATTTCCTGGTTGGAGGTGAAACCACAATATAAGTATGATTGCAAGTGAAATGAATCTGAGTATTCAAGAAGACGGTAAAAAAAAATTCTTGAAAAGTTAAGCTCTGTACGAAGCTTCTTCAAAGAAATGTATTTTCAATTGCCATTTATGCAAGAACTTTTCAGGTGAGTAGCTAGTGGTGGAATTTAACTAAAGAAGAGATGAACATGAAGGAAGCGATCTTTGTCGAGTCCTAGCTAGAGGCACTAATTGCATCAAAAGTTCAGAACCATGCTTCTACCACTCCATAACAATAAGTCAGATACAAATCAGTTCGGAATGGGGAAAAAAACCATTTCGCAAGAAAAATAAGCACATCTTAATTTGTCAGGCCCAGATCTCTATAGCATTGGAGCTCTACCACTATGTGACATGGTTTCCAGTGTTCTCCATTTTTATCTAAAAATAATCCGTGTTACTAAATTACTTAAGAGAGATAATATCAGTAGATTGTACACACCCAAAAGATTAATTCACCGATCAAAAGGAGTTTCTAATGTGCCACGATTGAAACAAAAAAGAACAAGAACAAAATAATAATCAAGAGGTGAACATTTTAACTGCTGGACGCCTGTCAAGAAAAATAAATTCTTTTAAGAAATATAATCTTTATTTTCTACATCTGATATGTTGCATTCTTGCTTATATCAAGATAATAGTGTTGATAAAAGTACCATAAGAAACAACGTTGGCTGTAAACCACTCACCTGAAGGCATCTTTTGATGGAGTAGAAGGTAAAGAAGTTGAAATATGGCATTTAAATAGCCGAACACCTCCATCTAATGGTACCTCATCGTCAAAGCAAGGATATGCTCCAATAAGACATAAACATTGCCGGCATAGAAGTTCGTTCCACCGAATATCTTTAGAAAGGCCTGAAGATCTAACCATGAAACCACTCCCGAGAAAACCATCCTGAAATACTTTCTGATTTTCAAAAAGTTGTGAGGTTGTGTCAGTTGAAGCAGTTTCCAATGCACTTGGAGCACAACAACCATTATCACAGTTGATTGAATCAGATACTCCATCCATCGATTCCTTGTTTTTATCGATATGCAACGCGGAGCATGGTATATTATGATGACTAGTTACATGTTCTGAAGGTTCAAATTTCATGACCTCAACATCATGTTCAGCATGAGAAGATAACGTCATTTTGTCTGATACCACCTCATCTCGATTCCCACAGCAGTTATGTTGTGATGATTTACATACCTCATCTGGTGAAACTCTAGTCAAACAACTATGACTTTGTAAACTATGATGAGTATCTAACTTTTGCTTGATTTTTGCATCAGGGAATTCACAACCGAGCAGGTCATTCTTGCTTATAAGAACTGATGTCATACTCAACAGACACATGCCTGGTTCACAAGCATAAGATTTTACATAGTCTGCAACCATCGTTTCACTTATACCTCCAAATGAGCAACAACAATTCCCAAACCAATTGTCCGCACAATCTCGCCAATTAACTGAGGGCATTTCCTGGAAACATCTGTAAACATAACTTCAAACTTAGAATTTTGGTTTTGTCGTATCATAAAAACTAATCGTAAGTAGCATGGGAATAAGTATGTGAGTAAATTTGAACAGAGAAAAGATGCATCTGAGTTTCAGCAACTCGTGTGTCTCTCCCGGGAAGACTAAGCCGCACAAAATGTAAAACCACCAATTGCACTATTCTAGAATAAATCAAAAGCTTAATCGATACATAGTAAGGATCGTTTGTTCAACTGAACTGAAAGGCCAATTACATGATGAACCTAAAGCACATATACTAGTATGAGTTATGAGTGACACAGGCAACACATTGTCTCAGACTGTTACTCGAATAACAACTTCAAATTTAACCCATGAAGTTATGTAAACCTCAATAATCACACTGGAAAAAGAAAACCTCAAACCGGTTTTGAGCTACCGAATAATAACAAAAATCAAGAAATCAGATTATCCACCTGAGATCCTCAGTCAACTTAGCTGAGCAACTCCTGCAGTAGAAATTCACCACTTCCATGCCGGATAACTTATTTACATCTAAACAGCAAAACACACAAACACATTAGCACAACAAACACTAGAATGTTAAAAAAAAAAAACCGACAAACAAAAATGACGATCATTGACTCACCAGAATCCAACGTAATCGGCCGAAACTCATCCTCCTCAATCCCCTCGGAATCAATAATCGTATCAAACCCCGAAACGAGTGAATGGTCCACTGGCAACAGCAAAACGAGCTTAACCTCAATGTGGTCATCAAATGCCCTAAAATTGATCGAAGAATCCGAATCAATTAAAACCCGAGGAACTGGAACTAGAACTGATGTCTTTGTCTGTGGAGGATTCTCTCTGCAGTCGATGAACGAAACCGTAAGTAGAGATTTTTCGGGGAATAGGTTGAGCTTGATGTCTCTGCAATGGATGGAGGGGTTCGTTTTGGGGTTGAATAAGAGCAGTCGGAGGGTCGGGGCGTGCGATTGAGCTTCCCAGGTGCACCGCCACCGGTTAGGGTTTTGGACGACGGCGGAAGGTGGTTTATCGGCGGATTGCGGTGGCGACATTTTCCTAATTCTGATGGGCTCGCTGTAAATTTTGTATTTGGCGGGACTGATCCAGTAAAGGTGTGGAAGAGTAGGAGTATTGGGTTTGACACTTTGGGCCAAGTTGAGCCAGTAAAGTTGTCCAGCCCAATTGAAAGTCGAAATGACCTCTAAGAACAGGTTGTGTTCTCTGGATCTGATATAAAAAACTTATTAATCTTAGTTTAGTTCAGCTTTAATAAGTCACTTATTTTCTTTTAATACTATAAATAATTCAATTTAGTTTAGTTCAAATCAGTTCGGTCCAATTCAGATGGAGAAAACATACCTAAAATAAACATCTGACATACAGTAAAAATTCCATACTGTCATATCGTCATAACCGGAAAAAAATATTATTATAGAGAGTTTACTACTAAGTAGAGATTTGTACTAAAAATATATCTTTTATAATAAAATTATATGCGTAATTTAAATGTTATATTTATTTTATAAAATTATTAAATACTAACCTGACAAGGATAAATTTTTGGTCTAATAAGAAGGTTCATAAATACTAGTACTAATCCGTGCCGATGCCACATGATGGTTTACTTTTTTTACAATATTTTTGTTAAGAATTTACAACACTTCAAAATTGTTAACAATGGACATATTGGAAAGGAATAATAAGAAAGGAAATAAAACAAATTAAATATTGGTCAAACATAAAATTTTTTTGAAAGATTTTGGTGTAAAAGTGATTTTTTTTAAAAAAGTTTAACAGGCAACTAACGGAACAACTAACTCCGTCAATTTTTTGGTGTAACTTCAAAAAAGTTGAAAGGTTTTGGATTCGAATCAAAAAAAAATGTTTTGGGCTAACTTCAAAAAATTAAAATAGTTAATAGTGAAAAAAAAAGTTCTTTTTTTAATCTTCAAAAGGAAATGGAGAATGCCGTTACATAAGAAATGATGTTATGATTTTGAAGTTTCTATGTTTTGTGATCCTTGATGATTATTATATAAAATTTAATTTTTGTTTGCTAAAAAAAAGGTATGTAGCTTATTTTACTGCCAAAATTACAAATATTACGACATGTTTTAGGTGGCATTTGGCTTTTGCCTAAAAATGTCATGGTGTCGTCATCATGGCAATTCTTTTTTTTTTTTTTTTTCCCCTAGAAATTGTAATTGCTACGTATGGTAACACTCGTGGCCATTCTTTTTTCCTTTTGCCTCCAAATCTACAAACTCTACGGTCCTAATCTATAAAGGTTATGGTTCATATTTGTGGCCATTCCTTTTTTCTTTTGCCACCTAACTTATAAGGGAAGGTTAAGGTGTCATTACCGTTGATGTTCTTTGTTTTGCCCCATAGACATTGAAGGCCACCAAATTATGTTGGTGATAGATATCTCTTTTGCCCTCTTTTATGACAAAGGTTACCACTTTACAGTTACTAATGTGCGTTGATCACCCGTGGCAAATTACATTTGCTACTGTCTTGCGGTGGCCGATAAATAAACAATGGCCACTGATAGTGATAATTAAGCATCTGTTATCCTTTCTTTTGTTACATTTATTACCGCGAAATAACAGGGGTCCACTCATTTCATCACTATTTTTATAATGACAAATGCAAGATCTTTTTTGTAGTGACAAAATCAAAAATGTTGATGCACGTGACCTCACAACAACACCAAAAGTGTTTTGTTGCAATTTGCATGCCATGCACAAAAATAGATCATTTGGAGTAAGAATATCATTATTCCACATTGAATACATTATTGAATTTAAAGCATATCTTATACTCAAAGATTTTTAAAAATCTCGATATAAACAATGTTGATCGTTCTTTCAGTGGACTTTCCCTCTTCCTCTACAGACACCACCTTGAGCCACTTTATGTTGGTGGCTCCAAAAAATGCAAAATATAATTGACCGTGGTTGAACACATGTTTCGGTAGATCTAGACTAACATGATTTAAAGTCTGACATTGACTCTTATTGATTGTCATGGCATAACAAACAAATATCGGGAATTGTCTGCACTGGAATCTGATAGGAAGCTTGGTAAGATCACATGGTGTGAGAACCATTCGTACAATAAGTACCTTCTACCTTGCATTCTTCCCATACATCTTCTTAGCGTATATAGCACGATTCCCGATTTTAGTAACAATTAACCTCGTGCCATTACACAATTCATCCGCTTGATCTACATTCCTGAAGAGTATTATTGACAACCTTCCTTAAGTCGAATGACATGGTTCAGTATACCTGAAGCCTCAATTGTGTTAAGGAACTCGACTGAGTAGACATCCATTCTATTAACTATGTCATCTTCGTCGGGACATATGATATATGAGCTCAATAACTCGGTGATATCCCCATGTAGTAGGGAAATGACATAGTCATTGAATTGTTGTACTACCTCATTAGTCGGAGCTAGAATGGTCCTATCTTCAAAGTAACGACCATCACACATATGGTCTGGAATTGAAGGATATGTGGACTTCACAATAGCATATAATGGTTCATATGCATCATGAATGAGTATATCATTAGGCAATTTAAATTCCACCTTACCATTATTCGTGTCACCAACTTCACCATTGCCAACCTTCAACAACCAATCCACAAACTCCTTTATCTCACGAACCTTAGTCGGTGAGCTGCCTAACTATTAGTAGAAATAAGAGAACATCCACTTCGAAAAGTTAATATAACTATAAATGATATAATATTAGTATGCAAATTGGATTATACATGAAGGCGCATGTTCTTGGTGAGCCTGAGTATGCGACAATGGCTACATATGTGTCTAGATGAGGTGAGAGAGTGATGTCTTAACTACTTCCTTTAGGGATGACATGCAATACATGTCCAAAGCCGACTCCAAATATAACTATAAATCCTCGAAGGGGCAGATCTGAAGGCTCACCGTCAGCTTTCCTCATAATGTCCTTTAGACTGTGATCCAATGCCTCAAAACATAACTTGTTTGTCATAGGTGCTTCATCCCATATAATGAGATTTGTCTTCTTCAATAATACAGTAAGATCAGATCCATGGACAATCCTGCTACACACTGTCGTCTCGTCAACATTCAAAGGAATGCTAAATCTAGAGTGTGCAGTATGGCCTCCAGGCAACAACAGAGATGCAATCCCACTTGAGGCCACTAAGGGAACAATGTCACATCTACCTTATATTGCAAACAATGTGTCTTCCATAAAAATATTTTTCCGGTACCACCGTATATATACAAAAAGAAACACCACCAGATCCAAATTATATAGCATCCATGATAGTATTGTACATATCACGTTACTCTCCAGTGAGACACATATAAAGATGGTCATGTTCTTTCATCATTTCAGTTGTATCATATAATGTCTCTTCCAAAATAAGAGTATTATGAGCATCTTCACCAACAACTTCATCTGGTCTTGGCATGCCTTCAATATGAGATATACTGGATCCATTTCGAGACACCCCCCGTGCACGACCCATTATGGATCAAGAAAGTACAGAGAAGATCAAATAGAGTTTTCCCGTCTAGAGAGTATTTACAACCTCCTTCCCCCACCCCCACCCCGGTAAAAAAAAATGTAGTTTTTACTAATCATAAAATGTTGCGGTCGGATCTTGTAAAAATGGGGAACATGTTCGGGTATATGCAGACCAAACATGAACAACTGATTTCAAACAGGGTTGAATTCAGGTTTTAATAGAACCGATTATTTTTAGCCAGTGACTGTAGAGAAGAGAACCCTTATGCCTCATCTTACCCATCCTGCGCGTTGAGATCCATATTGGAACCATCCAATTCTTAAATTTGAGTATGTCATTCAAACTAATTTTTTAATTTTGAATAATCTCATTCTTATTGTTGGTTACATTCAAATTAAGTTTTCAAGTTTTCTTATCTCATTCATTTAGTTGATTTGTCATGTGAATTTAGTTACTTAGTTAGAATTAGCCTATTTTCAGAGTTGAGTTTACCTTCAAATTAAGTTCCTAAGTTTGAATCATTCCTTCGTTAAATTATTTTTCCAACGAAATGTAGTTTATTCTCCGAAGAGAGTTGCCAAGTTATACTTATCTCATTTCTAGATTTTGTTTGACCTTGAAATTGAGTCCCATATTAGAATTATCTCATCTATCGTGTTGAATTTTACTTTTTAGATTGACTTCCCAATTTTAGATTATTCCATTCATAAAGTTCGTTGACACCTCGACTTGAGTTCGTAATAACTTATCTCTTACTTAGTCAAATTAGACATTTACAAAACAGACCCTTGTTGAATGGTTGTATTTGCAATCACAATTCGAACAATTATCAATTATTTCAAATTTTTACTATAATTTGAAACTAATTACAAATTAACCAACTAAAAAGAATTAAAGATTCCCTATTTTCATAAGAAAAAAGAATCAACTAATATTTCACTTAATATACATACTACATATATAACTAATTACATATGGAGTCAGGCTAAAATATGCAGTGTACTGCATTTCATATCTAATTTAGAAATTGTGTCATAATTGATTAAGGTTCTCTGTTCTTTTCAACTGAAAAATTATTCAGTTTTATTTAATTTTATTTAGTTCAGCTCCGTTTAGTTATATTTTATACTATATCATTTCAGTACAGTTCAGTTCAATTTCGTCAGCTCAGGAAATTGCAGTTGAGGATAACAAAGCGTAATAAATGTTCCTATCATTATGAAAAAATTGATATATAAATATAACTTATTTATATTTTTAGGTTAATCGAACTTTTATTTTAGAGAATATGAGGAAACCACTTAATTTGTATGAAATTACGTAATTATCCTTTTTCTTTTTTGTTTAATACCATCATAATTTCACTTATTATGATAAAAAAAATTTATCAGATTAATAATGATAGTAGATTTGTCATGCTCAAATTAATATTGTATTCATGTTGTACTAATCATTTTAATGATAATGAACCATCTACAATAAATTATATTTGGAAGAAATGAAATTGATTTTAGTACATATATGTAATTCAACTGAATCTTGAAAACATATTTCTTACTTATGTAAAAAAGCAGTGAATTTCAATGTCGAGATGCACCCGCTGCAAGTGATAGTTCCACTGAATCGTAATTTAAGCATTGTGTGTTTTTTTTAGAATCTTTCAACGTTGAAGTTAACAAAATTCATATCATTAATTATTGAATACACCAAACCTCAAAATTTGTAATGCAATTCTTGAAGAATTCGAATTACATAAGGTGCTAATATAATAGAATAGACCCCAAACACCTTGTTGTCTCATTACAACATTTTTAGTTACGAACTTCAGAATTGTAGCCGAGTAGTCTGAAAATAAATGATCTTCATCTATATCGACGCATTATATCATGCATTCATGTTGTTACAAAATCCATGAACTTTGGTAAATTAAGATCCATAATTTGAAATATAAATTTTCTTACCAACAACGGAACCACAGTTTTCTACATGCATTCATGCTCGTCTTCTCTGCCTTTCTTTGTGAGGCACGTTGTTTGGTCCTTTAAATTTTCTTGGGTCCTTTAAATTTTCTGGCTGACGATGACTGTATTAGTGACTACGTTTTACACGTGACTAACCTTCTTGTCAAGAATCATCTCAATGTGTTTTTCGACAGTTGGCATTGCTTGTTCAACATCAGATGGAATTGATATTCCTAGTATAGTTAATATCAAATTAGCCAAAGTCGAATAAATAAATAAATATGTTTAACAATAAGATAAGTAAAAATATGAAATGATAATTATTCTTACGATATCCTCGGGTATCTTGTTGATACACGACATAGTCACCTGAGATGTAGTAGATTCATACGATGTAACTATGAATTTAATCATTTCTTTGTATGCATTATTGATAGAATCTTCAAATAGAAATGCGCAAATTTATAAATATGGTAAACTAACAGGAATCAAACTATAAGGACAAAACTACTTATGTAATTGTAATAAATAAGTAGGAAATCTTGCATCTGGAACATAATCTCGTTTTCTTTTATTCTATCTAATTTTGTAATTGTAAACATAAGTGAATGTCATTTTATAGTTGAATAAGAATGATGTATGTATGAATATGACGTGATACTAATGAATTTAAATTACCTTGCCATTCGATGCAATAGTAAAAAATAGATTCTTTCATTAACGTGATTTCCAATTTGCCAAGTTTTTAAGTTTGTAATTTCTCCCTACAGGCTACAACACGGAAGTAGTACTGCACACTAACTTGATATAGCAACTATGGTATGCTTTTTAATTACATTGGATAGAGGTGAACTGCCATAAAAGTATAAAACGTTTTACCAAAGAATAATTCATGATTGTCTTGTGCTACAAATAGTAGGTTTTGGAAAATAAAAATTAATAGGAGTTAAATTCACAATATTAATTGAGGTTGAGTGTGGCTCTCCTTCAACATAGCCCATCAACTTAAAAAAATATATGAATGAATTACTACATATACAAAAGCTCAAAGATAAATTTATCACTTAAAAATTCGAATTACTATAACAAATAACTTTAAATAAGTATTTTACATCTTAAATTCATAATGAAAACTACACATATAAATTAAATAAATATTATTGAATATTATGTCATTTATTACTATATGTTATATAATTATTTAAGGTGGAACAGGAGAAAGTAATGAAATATGATAATGTGGAATTTATTTTTATTTATAATTGATTTTAAATTAAAACTAAAATTTATTATGAGTCTTACAAATTTATTCTTTTACATGTAACTTTTATTGTAACTACATAGATTAGTTTAAAATTATGAGCACCGCGCGAGATGGATCTACCGTGAAGTATTGCAACAAACATAAAGTTGCGGTTTGACTAGAATTGGGATGAAATTTAAACCCAATTGGTTTACTCATCATATTTGTTTAGAGTAGGGACAGGATCATCACTAATTTTTAACTTTGTGAATTCTTTAATAAAAAATTTGTTATATAAATGCATAACTTTTCAAATATAAATATATAACTTTTCAAATAAATTAGTTAAAAATTTAACTGGTTTGAGAATTTAATCGAGTTAGTTGAAAAAAAAAAACTACCTAACCAGCTACCAGTTAATTATTCAACTATCAACTATCTTTTTAAATTAATTTTGTTAAGCAGGGCAGAAAGAACGAACTAAAAATGATGTATACTTGAAATTGGTGGCACATACTTGAAATGAAAAAACAAACCAGCAGTGAGTAGTGACACATGTTTGAATATTCCGGCAAAAACCTATTGTCAAGAAAACTACAACATGCTATACAATTCTTGCCAAACAACCATTAAGCTTCAAGATTGAAGGAAGGATCGGAGTTGCAATTCATATGAAGGGAGGACATGGACTGTAATTACCGAAGATAATAAAAGACGAGGACTCAGTTGAATAAGAAGAAAGTATCAAATCAAAGCTACAAGAATGTTGCACATCATACTGTAAAAGTCGTATAACACACCTCTAATCAATAAATTTTGTACTCCTTAGCTGTTTAAAAAAAGAAAAAGTCGGTACAACACAAACATAAGGTTTGTTATAGCTAATCAAGTAAAACAGCTTCTTTTACAGAGCATTTAGTTCGTTTCGATTCTCTGTAAATTGCCTCAATAAAATAGCTGCAAATGGAAGTATTAAATAAATACACTTCATAGTACTTCCTCCTGTAAATCAATTGTGTTTTTCTCCATTAATTAATTAATCTTGCAGCTCAAGTTATTCTCATTTGCTGAGATTAAGCGTTGAATGAATGAAAGTGGGTAAGCAGCTAATAACAACGTTAACAAAGACCAACAAGCTTGAAAGTAAACGATCTGGATCTTGATTAATTATAGTTAATTTGACCATATTGTGATTAACTTATACATGTTATATTTCTCTAAATAGCAAGTTAAGTACTCATTTTATTTTGTGCTTGAGTAAAGATCACTTTGAATCATCTATGGCTGATTGGTCAACACTCCCACCAGAACTGCTCAACTTCATCTCCAATCTTCTCCCAACCTCCATTGATAATCTCCGCTTTCGTTCCATCTGTTCCACCTGGCGCTTTGTCACCCCAAGACCACCACCACCCGCTTTCTACTCCTGCTATGTATCCAAAAGCCGTGGATCAGGCTTCAGTCTCTCCAGACATACAGTCTACTCTCTTCAATCTCCAAACAGTGGACCCTCATGGATAATCCGACTCGGTCCACGTGGACAATACTACCAAGATGAACTCTGCCTCTACCACCCACTTACCCTGCACAACATATCATTTCCTCCAGGTTTACCAAAGTCTTTTTGTTTCTTGAATTTTAAGGTTAAGGAATTGAGGCAAGATTACGAATTTGACTTTACTAAAGTTTTCCGGGAACAAATTTACCAGGGTACAGCTACAGTTTTGAACGGTTTGGATGGTAGGTTTGTCGTTTTGGCAATCCATGGGCCAGGGAGGTTGATGGTTTACAAGTCGGGTGATGAGGGTTGCAGGTTTATTGAGGATCATTTGGCTTCACGCTTTAGTGATGTCATTGTTAGTGGAGATACATTTTATGCTATTGATGATACAGGGAGGACAGTGAAGGTGAACCATGTGGATTTAAGTGTGAGTGTTGTTGCTAACTCGATTTCTGGTGGGGATAAAAAGTCCCTTCTGGACTGTGACGGAGAGTTGTTTCTAGTAGATAAGTATAATTTCAGAGTTGAGCCGGAGGGTGATGATTCTGGAAATATCGAGGATTTTGATTTGGGATATTGGGAACTTGGGAACCTTGATGATGAGTCAGATATCGGGTGTATAAGTCAAAGGTTTGTCAAGTTTGAGGTGTTTAAGTTGGATAAAAATGAAGGGAAATGGACACAAGTAAATGATTTGGAGGACATGGTGTTCTTTTTTCATTATAATTGTGTGTCTTCTGCTTCGGTGAAGGATGTTTTTGTTGATGGTAGTTGTAGAGGAAATTGTATTTTTTTTACAGACGACATCGGAGGAAGGAAAACAGATTATCCTATTCGAGTATTCGATCTGGGCAGTGGTAGTGTTGAAGATATTGCTAACTATCTTGGACGTTCCATCATGTTTTGGCCACCTCCAGATTGGGTTTACTCAGCTGAGTCTATTCAAGTAAGTTCTTGTTCGATAATTTTTAGTCATTTGATTTGTAATTGTATCGTACCTTAATTTTGTCATTGTTCTCATTTGTCTGCAGGATGGCATGGATCAGTTAAGCATTTAACAACAACCAACATACATGATTTATTCTGCAGATTAGAAAAGGAAGATCAACTAAGTATCTTTCCAAACCAGCCATTTAATATCCTGTTGGTGTAGAACTTTTATATGAGCCTTTCTGCAGGCATCGATCAAGTGTCTTGTAGACCACATAAGCTTGTGAGTATGATTCGTATGTAGTAGAGTTTCTTGTTTAAAATGTATTGCTACTTGTTATTACGAAATTAAGTACGTAGTTTTATGTGAGAATCTAATATTCTTTTTTGGGTAGAATTTAAATATTCAATATTGAAATATAACAATCACAACAAAGCACACTTGTAACAGCAAGATCAACTCTGCATAAAACCCGCACAATACGAACTTGAACTTGAGTAATTGTCTTACAAACACAGGAAACAGAGCAAGCAAGAAGCCAAGAACATAAAGGATTTAGGTAGTTCGGATTTTAATCAAGCCCGCACATAGATTACTTAATTTGCTTCGTTTATATCTCAATAACAACACCAGAGTACGTGCATACGTGCAGTCACAAGAAACATCACACAATCAATAACGTGAATAACCAATCTGTACAAATTAATTCTAGCAATGAAAAAAAACTATGGAAGTTTTTGTCAATAATCGGTTAATTTTAAGTGAGAAAATTGTTACTGATATTGAAATAACTAACGAAGTGATCATGTTCATTTTGTTCGTGAACTTGTTCTGTTGGACGACTTGCTACGACGTTTGTTCCATCTAAAGAGCAGATAGCGGATACTTTTACAAAAAGTCTTCCTCGCCCATTGTTTCAATCTTTTTGCTCAAAGCTCTGCGTCGTCTCCAATCCGACACTTCGCTTGTGGGGGGTGTTAACAGTAATGCTAAAGCTGCTAAAGACAAGTTCTCACAACAACAGACTACATCAGACTGATTTACTAAGATTAGCAATAAGCATTTGTTCTGTAACTTCTTTCTGTTACTTCATTTTGACTAAATGACTTTATTAGGAGTCTTTGCACTATACTTTGTGCATGGGACTTGGACTGCACTTAGCGAAGTCAATAAAGAATGAGGACTCAATTGAATAAGAAGAAAGAATATGGACTGCAATTAAAGCTACCATAAGTTGATAAGTATTGTACGTCGTGCTGAAGAAGTTGTACATCACAAAACTTAGGGTTTGTTATAAAATTATGTCAAACTGCTTCGTTTCGATTCTCTATAATTGCCTCAATAAAATAGCTGCAAAATGGAAGCATTAATATACACTTCACAGTTGTTCGCTTATGTAAACTCAATTATTCAAATTTTCTCCATTAATTGAATTAATCTTGTAGCTCAAGTTATTCTCTTTTGCCAAGATTAGGCGTTGAATTTCAATTAATGAAAAAAAAGAAATATATGTGTAATTTATTATAATTAATTAACATTTAAAATCAATTAAAAAATAACGTTTAAGGGAAATGAGAAAAGAAAATGAGATGAATAATTAATTTTGAAAAAAATGTTAAAATAAAATCGATTTTGGGCCTCACTGTTAAAGTAGCGAATTGTGCAGAGTTGCAAAGTGTTGCAGTGAGTTGAATGATGAAGTGGCAAAAATTTTAAAACTGAGTGAGTTACAACTGATGAAGATGGTCTAAGCCTCGTTCCTTCTCCGCATCACACACGAAACTCGGTTGGAACTTCGTCATTGGAATCCATATCTTTTTTTTTTTGTCCTGTTGTGGTTGTAGTATAGAATGCCACAATACAGAATGCCAACAGTTTGGTGAAGTCATTAGTACCCTTGTCCGAAGCATACATCTAAGGGACTGATTGAGATATAATTTGAGTGGACTTTTGCAACTGAAATTGAGTTTTTCTTTATTAAAATGTTCAATTTAAATGGGGAGATGGTCACTCCAACCATATGACAAACAACCCCTAGGCCCTAAATAATGTGGCTGCTACGGTGATTGGCTGATGTGGTGGCATGTACTCAAGTGGTCGGGCGGTGGGCCACGTCGATTTAGCCACTGACCCCTACAAAGCAGCTACTTTTTTATGATGTTATAGGGTTTTGTAGTGCATTACGTAGGTGAATTTATCGACAGTGCAGAAGTAAGGTTTTGCCCAAAATGTGTACTGGGCTGCAGCTGCCTCGTGTTAATCCATCTTTATAATTTGACAATGTCCTTTTGCACCTTCAAAATCACGAAGAAAACTTTCTTAGAGCAACGGCCACCTTCATAAGATAGACTAATTATATTATAATGGAATTTACAGCTTTAAAAATGAGTTTCTTATATGGTATTCCTCTTGAACATACACAAATTATGATACAAACTAACTCGCAGGTGCTTCTACACTTTCTTAACAAAAAGGAAGCAGCGACACCACAAATGCAAACCCTTTTCGAGAATAGCCTTCGACTTATGAATATCATAGGAGAAGTTCATGTTCAGTTTGTGAATCGAGAAATAAATCAACCTGTTGAGCATCTCGCGAAGAAAGTCAGCCGACGAACCTTTGAAAATAACTTTGTGATCTACTAGATACTATTTTGTCTGGGACATTTGTCCTTTTTGACTAATATCTATCTTAACTTTAAAAATTTATAATCCTATGCGTATTGTACCTTTTGATAATTAATAAATATATGACTACTTCCCCTTAAAAAAAGTCCTTTTGCACTTTGCTAAACTAGTCATCCGCCACTTGTGAATTTCGAAATGTGTTCTTCTCTGATAGCTCTTACAAAGAACCTGTATGAGGCGACAAGCCTCTCACTTTGTCTATTGCATTACTTGTAGAATGATCCCTCGTTGATATGTGGACTCCACGTACCAACACATATTATTTTTTTGTGCATTTTAAATGTCCTTACACGTATATTCAAGATACTTTCTACTGAACAAAGATTCACAATTTATTCCGAAAGAAAGGGATACTTTATTAATATTAAAATGTCCTCAATTTCTTTAATTTCTCCATTTCTCAATTTCTTTAATTTCTCCATTTTTTTAGCCATTAATTTTTATTTTTTTATTGTACTACAAAAAATTTTAAAAGATAAATTTATCACAGATAGAACTTTTTAACCTTGTACTTTGTAGAGTACGTCAATTATATTATGATTTAATTGATATGGAGGAGATTTTTTACGTAAATATAATTACCTATAAATTTGAAATATCATGAATTTGTGGTACTGTAAGCAAGATCATCAAGACACATAACTTTCGTAAAGAAAGGAAAAGATTAAATTGACACAATGACATATTCATAACTTTAACTTGTGGTGAGTGTTATTTCTCTTTGATTTATTATTGGGTTTTAAAAGTTTGATTGATGATTAAATTGCATCCTTTCCATTTATGACCAATCAAATCTTAATTTTTCCCTCTGAGTTATAAGTGACTTGTTTGTTTTGAAGACAATTAAGTGCTCGATGATGCTTAAGTCCACTAAAACACCAGTAATTTACACCTGAAATATGAAACTTTAGATGAGAGGTCAGTCATGCTAAGTACATTTGAGGTGGGAGAGGGATGGTTTTTAAAGTAGTATATAACCAAAAACATTCATTCCACTCAATAGAGAAATCATTGTGAAATTTTTCAAGAACTCCTCTGTTTCATTCTTACTCAATTCATGCCTTGAATCTCCTCAACAATTGTTGGTAATGATCTAATTGCGGACAATGGAAAACTCAGACAGAGGAATTGCACAATCCATCGGACAGTAGAACACGGAGGAGGGAAGTTGTAGGTTTCAATAATGACCATGCCATACTAAAACGATAAAAAAATTTAAAGGTTAAATACGAAAATTTTAAAATGATTTCAAATAACGATATTATACACTGAGCGAAAAAAATTGTATATAATATTGAAACTATTTTGTTAAGAAAGAGTATACTTAATGTATTAGGCTATATTATTTTATAATTTAAAAACTCATTCAATTCAGTTTAACTTTATATAGTTATAGTTTATAATTCTATACTTATACTTCATTTTTAATTCTATTCAGTTCAGTCCAGTTCATTAAATTTCAGTTCTTTACATCTGTAACATTTAAAATTTTAATTCAAACAAAATCATACTAATATCTTTGTTGCGATAAATTTTATTTGCAGCACATTCTTAATAAAATGATACCGAATTGGGCCCTATAATTGTGGGGCTATATACGGGGAAGACGTTTTATGGGCTTAGACAGTCCTGATTTCGATTTTATCATGAACCCCTGTAACAACAATGCTTTTTTCAGCTACTATAGTTCAACTTGTTTGTTATCATCACATTAAATTCATCTATTTTCCGGATCAACAAATATTATGAAGTATATATTGAAAATTACAATTTATTCACTATTAACCTTTAACTATTCTCCAATAAAAGAATTTCATAAGAAACAGTAATGCAGAACAATCTATGAAGCCCTAAAATGTGAGCTGTGAGCCTGGGACAATGTTCCCCGTCTTCATACGGCGATTGTGCTAGTCACGTAAGTAGTAGAAAAGAAATCAATTACGTTAAGTTCCTTAAAATGATAACTTAATCCAGCTTATTTCAATTTTAAGATTCCGTAGTAACTACACTTTGCATATTAAACGGAAGATTATAGTAACAATGAGTTGCAATTTAGTTGATAAGATACTTCACCTTTAATTAATATATAGAAGGTTTAGAATAATATTTTAGTCGAGTTAAAAAAAACAAGAGTACAATACTAATTTTAATCGAATTAATTGGTTGAAGGTTCAAGTCACCTTTTAAATAATTAAAAATAAAAAGATTATAGTACTAATCTTAACCGAATCAGGTCTCTGGCAAAGCAAATAATTTGAAGAATCATTCAAAGTACACATTAATGATATAGCTAGCTAGCCAGATTAACAGCTATCAATTATCAAATCTATATATGTCGGACACTAAAGTAATGCTGTATATACATGCATGTTGTTCTTAATTACTTTCCAATTAAGGAACCAAATTAAATTAAAAACGATGCACATGCATGCATGCTTTTTCTTCCGACAATCTCTTTCAAAATAACAATATAGTACGTACCACAGATCAAAGTACAGTACACAAATCAGCATCTTTAATTAGTTTTGCTGCACAAATCAAATTAGCACTTGGTCTTGTACTAATTATATAGTTAATTGCAACAATTAGGTTTTTTTTATTGTTCTATCATGTGACCTTACAACAACTTTCAAACCGTCCAATACATTGAATATATGGGCTCATTATTATGATATATACTTGCTATAATGGACATTCTCCCATTTGAATAAAGGAGGAAGAAATGTGTTTTATTATCATTTTGATCTACAATAAAGGTGTAGTTGGTTTTGTTGATGTTTTGTATACGTGTGGCCATCTTTTACTTGCATTTGAGTTTTTCCCTAAATCCTAATGGGCTTGGAGGAAAAAATATCCTTATTTTGGGAGCCATGCAGGTGTATAATGTAACTACTTTTAAAAACGACTAAAATTTTTTAATTAGAGTCAAGAGCACAAAAAATACTTTTAACGAGAAAATTACAAAAATAAGGAGACAGGTCATCCAAACCAGAGAAACAGTTCTAAACCACTACTACAGAAACATCCAAACCAATACAACCATCAAAATAAATACTAAACTATATATCTCAACACCAGTATAATCTCAACCATCATGAAAAGCTCAATCTGCACCTCAATGTTGCACCTTCACCACCAAAAATCAAAATCACAACCTGAGGAATAGTTGTATACTAGGATATAATCCACCATCAATGCATAAAAAAGTCCGGTAGTGTCTGTTTTACCGATGTTCGCACTTTTGTGCGTGCTCGTTTGGTATACATCCATCAACCCTCACGACACTCAAGCCGTTTTTTTTGGATAGTATTTAGACACACCCAACACGACAACGGTGATGCCGAAGCACCATAGATTCTCTCCGGACCCATTCATAATCACGTTCCACCATCTTATGCCATATTTTAGGTCACTTGACAAAGTAATTTAAGACATGATCCAAGATCCCTTAAGGTATTTAAAACTAAATCACAATGGTCTAGTTACTTGAGTTGGACGTCTCAGGACTCCTTAGAGCACGCAAGATACTCCTCTCACCAATACTAAAAATAAATGCCACTCCCGGTACAAAAACCGAAACAAAAAATTCAAGATATTTAAGGTTAAATCACAATGGTTTAACCCCTCGAGCCCCTCAAGGTATTGACAACTAGATCACCGTTGTCCAATTACTTGAGTTAAAACGCCTCGGGATTCCTCAGAGTATTCAAGCTACTCCTCTCACCAAGACTTAGTATCACAATCCATACCCAACGAAAGAAAAAATTCAAAAGAAACTCAAGATACTTAAGTCTAGATCACAATGGTCTAGACTCTCAAGTGTTTCAATGTATTGAAAACTAGATTGCAATGGCCTAGTTACTTGAATTCTGATTCTCAAAATGTCCTCGAAGTATACAAAGATACCTCTTCATACCGAGTCAACTCACCTCAAGAATACTGAACCGAGGAAGCACAATCACTTCCCAAATTCTCCACCTCGCGCCAACATTGACCTTGCACAGGAATCCAAAACCAAGCACATACCTTGGCCTACACCATCAGTATGACACCACCTAAATTACAATCACAACACAAACATCATCATTACTACTAAATCAATATATACAATGAAAGCAACAACTTTGTACTCCCTGTCCAAGCCATTTATCTGAGATGATGCCAAACAGTTTGTATGGCCATCCCCATAGCTCCAAAAAAGCATAATATCGCACTGACAACTAGGCTTGACAATGGGTAGATAAAACCCAACCCATTGTTCAAATTATGAATATTCAAAATAGGAGGAAGGAATAGTTTTGGGTTTGACCAGGCCGGTTGAAAAAGAAATTGTCCATTTTCGCGCATCCCCTTAAAACCCGGACCGATCGGACCGGTCCGGGTTGGGTCGGGCCGACCGTTTTTATTTTTTGTGGTTTTGGAACAATTTTCATTCCAATTGTTTATCATTACTTTTCAGTTTTCATCATCAGCTAAACCCTAAGCCATGTCCACTCAGACCACTCTCACT
>JAYMSP010000604.1:0-45856 GCA_036897095.1 Plantago elongata | reverse complement strand
AACCCCCATACAATGGCTTGGAGATAGTTTTTGGTCCGGATAATTATATGGTATATGTAACTGGTAATTGAATCTTGATTCACTATAGTGTGTTGTAAAATGTGAATTCACTTGCGGCATTGCCATATTTGTATTTCGTTGTGCTTCTAAACCCTTTGCAATGTGAGATTTTTTGACTTGTGATATTATGCTCTTCTGCCCTGTTGTTATTAGACGAGCAATACATCCTCTCTCTTTTATATAATATTGGCCATTTGCTTTTGCCTGTTATCACTTGCAATGGATGGTATAATTCAATTCCTTCTCGTGTCATTCATTCATAAATGGTCCACTCTTATTCTTCTCAATCAGGTTAGCTGGGAGGTCGAACCTTTTTCTACAGATCTACAATGCAATAATCCCTCGCTTACAGGTTCAACACTCTCTTGGCATTGTCCTCTTGTTTTCTTTCTTTCCTAATCCTCTTCGCACCTGTCTCATGTTAACACAAAAAAAAAAAAGGAATGATAAGAAGGAAAAACAGGCCACCATTTCTCACTTTTCATCCTGAAGCTGTTTTTGTTTCTAGTCTGGGAAACGGTAAGTGTTTGATGTATCTTATGGTCTCTTCTAATGTAGTTATGTTACATGTTGGTCTACTTTCAGGCATCTGTGGGTGATAACTATGGAGGAACTCTCTACGTTCCATCTGTGAATAATTAGTTTACGCCTGTTGATCACATTGGCTGAGAATATGATTCTTGATGCTGAAATATGCCCAAGTTCAAAATGCGGAGACACCTTCAGTTTCTACATTATGATGTTTTTGAGGTAACCTGTGAAGTGAAACCTTTCTCGGAAATTTACATGCCATGCTTTTTTTTTTTGGGTGGGGGAGAAATCAAAGCTTAGTCATATATGCTATCACTGCTCACTGGTAACTTACGTTCCCCTCAGTGGAAGTCTAACCTGTGTTTAAACTTCCAGTCTGACCTCGTATAGGAAGGAAGTTGTATATATACTTAATATTGTACATGTTTAAATAAAAGTTCAATCAGTGTAAAAAATACTACTTTTTTATGACAGAAAAGTGTTTGTATTGTGTTCAGGTCCTGTATACATCCCCAGTTCCCTGTATAAGAAAACTAGTGGATACCGGTGGGAAACCCCAAAAACAAAAACCAAATCATATTCGATGCTTGAGCCACATGCAGTTTTAACTAAAGTTATCAGATATTTTCCTGCCAAGGCTTCAGTGCATGCATTCAGTATTTCAATTTTTCACAATTTTTATTTTTAAGGATTGAATGTTCTAGGTCTCTTGATAGAAATAGACCTTCTGTCAATCGTTTGAGGACTGTTTGTTTGTGTTGGGAGGGAAAGAAACGTGAGTATTTAAATAAAATGTACCCTGGAAAGCTTCATATATGACGTAATGGTTGATGTGCAGTTTTAGCTTTTAGGTGAAAAACTAAAATAAAGGATTACTAAAACGTTAAAGAAGGCAAAATGTGTATTTTAGTGGTAAATTGTTGTATAAAGTTGTGTGTAGATGTGATAACTTTTTATTTGTTGGGTGTATGGTAAATTTCTCTTTTAGTGCTTTCTCCGTCTTACAACAAATGTAATATCAATATACTTTATTTTCATCTAAATAACCAAATGGACAAAAGAGTAGTAGGAAAGTTAAAAATGACATAGGTTTTTGCAGTTCGGAGGGAATATTTATCTCCAACATATGGATTTGAGACACATTGTCCATATTCATAGATGAGAACAACATGCACTGTTCTACATCGTACTCAGTGTGTTTAAGATAAGTACGTATTCTGGAATAGATAGTTGATGTAGAATTCATGACTGGTGAATGAGCAGCGTCCATTCAAAGTGGTATACTTTTTTCTATTACTTTCATGAATCTATCTATACTCCACCATTTGCTCAAAAACATTTTGACAAGGAAAATATATTGAACAGACACCAGGAGAAAAAGAGAGGAGCTGAACATGGTGAGTGTAGTTCCTTCTAATCCACAAGATTCTCTTAATATCCATATCCTCATGGTCTCATTTCCAGGCCAAGGCCACATAAATCCACTCCTCCGCCTTGGCAAGCGGCTTGCCTCTTCCGGCATGCTCGTCACCCTCTCGACACCGGAATACATGGGTCAAATAATCTGCCAAGCCAACGGCATGAACTCCAACGAGCCTACTCCAGTGGGTCCAGGAGCTATCAGGTTTGAGTTTTTCGACGATGGTTGGGTTGGAAGCAATGAAAGTCGTGGGAACAATCTTGAAGCTTACATTGCCCAGCTCGAACTTGCCGGCAGAGAAAAGGTCTCGCTCATGATCCACAAACATGAGGAAGCTGGTCGACCTGTGACTTGCATGATAAACAATCCGTTCATTCCATGGGTTATTGATGTTGCGGAGAGTTTGGGTGTTCCGAGTGCAATGCTCTGGGTTCAATCATGTGCTTGTCTTTCAGCTTATTATCATTACTTCCACAAATTAGTCCCTTTTCCGAGTGAAAAGGATGGGGAAATTGGCGTTCAGTTACCATGCATGCCATTGTTGAAGCATGATGAAGTCCCTAGCTTCTTGCACCCGAAGACGCCATGTCCATTTGTTGGGGAAGCGATTCTAGGCCAATTTGAGAATCTAGACAAGGTGTTCTGTGTATTGGTAGACACTTTTGAAGAATTCGAACGTGAATTGATTGAATACATGTCCAAAATGTGTGGCCCGGTTATCAAGCCCATAGGCCCATTATTCAAGAACAAAACAAGTTCGCGTGAAATTAAGGTTGATTTGTTCAAGGCCGAGGATTGTATTGATTGGTTGGACACGAAACCAGAGCAATCAGTCGTGTACATTTAGTTTGGAAGCGTTGTTCATTTGAAACAAGAGCAAAACGACGAAATCGCCTACGGACTTCTAGCGGCAAATGTTTTGTTTTTGTGGGTTGTAAGACATGTTTTGCCGGTGGGATTCCTGGAGGAGTCACGGGAGAGAGGTAAGGTGGTCCAGTGGTGCCCACAGGAGGCAGTGTTGGCTCACCCGTCCATTGCTTGTTTTGTTACACATTGTGGGTGGAACTCGATGCTAGAGACAGTGGCAAACGGTGTTCCTGTGGTGGTGTTTCCACAATGGGGGGACCAGGTGACAAATGCTAAGTTTTTCATTGATGTCTATAAGATGGGGATTAGAATGTGTAGAGGTGAAGTGGAAGAGAAGATTGTGGGAAGGGAAGAGGTGGAGAGGTGTTTAAGGGCGGCAACTAGTGGTCCTGGGGTAGTGGAGATGAAGAGGAATTCGTTGAGGTGGAAAAAAGTGGCGGCAGAGGCGGTTGTGGAGGGTGGCTCGTCGCACAGGAATATGCAAGAGTTCATCAAGAATGTTATCAAGTTAGGGGATAAGCGTGGTGTAACAGCAAAAATTTCAATTTATGACGATTAAAGTGGCTTATTAAATAGGGCGTCACTCGTCACCATAGTACACATCTCAAATAGTACAATGAACCCTTATTTGTATAAGTTTTCTGATATTCAGGGATTCTTAAGCTTTACTTGCAGCAAACTTGACAAAGTAAAAGTACAACTAAAAACTCCTTTGCAATTCAGATGGAGCAGTGATATATAATCTTAACACACTCATTATTTGAAAGAAAGCAGCAAATCAATTCCAGAATCCGGAATTTGAAGCAAGACTGCTGCTCTACTTGTATAGAATGTTTTGGCACTATATATCAACATTCTCAATAACAGAAATAACTTCGCTTATGCCCTTAAATTTCCTCCTTTCCTTGAGGATGGTCGTTGCAACATTCAGAGCTTTTTGCTCACACTCCGCTCGTTTACTTGGCTCTTTAATTGATTCGAAATCCTCCACATGAGCAACCCCAACAATTCTCCTGTTAATCAACATATTTCTCAATGTTTCCAAAATCAAACAGCAAAGCATGCCATTAGGAGTAAGTTGGCACTTGGTGGATAGAAGAAATAGCAGAAAGCTCAAGGGAAAGGGACAGGAAGTCTAACCTTATCATTTTGGCAGCACCAAATCCGAGCATATCATGGAAAAGGTCCTCCATGTATCTTACTTTTGCGAGTTTCTGGAGTTCTGCGTTGTTGTATACTCCAGGGAGATATGCTTCACCAGGGCCATCCTTGTGTTTATCCCAGAGGGCAGTGAACTTCTCATGGAATAGGTTCCATGTCTCTGATATTGTCTTCAGTATCCACAATTTGTACGCCTTATATCATATATTAATAAACCTTTTAGTACAAACTATGGTAACAATTTCAAAGAAGGAATCTTAGATAGGTTGGTCTGACACTCCAAGTGGTAAAAACTCAGTATCTTAACGAAGATCATGCATCTGCATAAGATTGTGAGGTAGGGACTGCAAATTTCTAATGATGCAAAACGTCTAGTATGTGGATCTACAAGATTATGAAATACCCTTCTGCCCCGACTAATGTTTTACAGCTCCCTGCAGTTAAGAAGCAGATTTGGAAAACACGAGGAGAAAACTTTGAAGTTCAGAATACCATATCTTGGTCGATGGTGCTACCTACCAAACAAACTAAAAAGAGAAAACAGAAAAGAAGAACGTGCTGAAGCCATTGAAAAGGCTGCCTAAGTACTGAGAAGTGTTACCAAAATAATCTTCCACAAATTTGTGCCTCGGAACATGATCTTAAGAACTCTTAACTGACCATACATAATTAGAAGAAAAATATAGTAGGCAGAAATGAGAGTAAGATATGAGAGTACAGAATTTTGAGAAGAACAAGAAAATAGAGGCAGCGAAAAACCATAGTATGGAGCAAAACCAAGTACTGAGCAGGAAGTACGTACTTTTCGATCACCATTCTTGTCATGTCCATCTTGTGAAAAATAGGCCAGGATAAGGTTGCCAATATAAGCTCCAATATCAAATCCCATTGGTGCATAGAAAGAAAATTCAGGGTCGATGACCTGAGTTGAATCTTTAGTAACCATGACAGAACCTGTGTGGAGATCACCATGTATGAGAGCTTGAGTTCTTTCACAGAATCTGAATAGGAAATAAGACATTCAACTGTTAGAAGTAAACACCATATCTATAAGAGAAAGCAAAAGCATGATTATGTAACAAACTGTAAGAAGCACAACTTAACGGTGCTTTACTTGGATTTTAGCTCAGCAATTTCAAGTTTCAGTATGTTATCCTCCCGAACAGCCATTGCACCAGCATCAAGGTAAGGGGATGTGTGACGATTGTATTCAGATACTTTGTAGGGATCGGAGAAGACAACTTGCTCAGTCAGTCTGCATAACTCCACATTCGCGCAGAATTTAGCAACTGAAAATAAAGAAATAATGATATACTTTTAGTATATGAACCCCAAACTTAAAGTACACATAAGCTTTAGTTAAAAGCACAAAAGCAATTTCAATCTGAATTGATGACCAGCCAAAAATGTCAAAAGATCTACCTACTGATTTCCATTAAAAGTCATGTCACGAAATTTGAACTATGACAATGACGAAATGCAGACATTCAAAAAAAAAAAAAAAAGAGAGTATATGAAGCCTAATGAACACCGACAAACTGCATAGACAAAATATACAGATAACGTGAAAGAACAAGAAATATATCTTAATTAAGCACAATCCAATCACATAAATCATTCATATCAGTCGAGTAAATACGCAAAGCATATGCATATAATGCTCAAGTTTTAATTGGTACCTGCAGCTTTATGCTCGGTGGTGGTCAAATAAAGTAGAGATGTATAGAACAGTGTGTTGGCCATAAATTCTGATATATGTTCAGCGAGTAATGGATACTCAATCCCAGCAATAAGTCCTTTTCTCAAGATAATGTGAGGTGGCTCAATGTAATGCATGCCAATCAAACACATTGCCCTGTCAAAATGATAAACCTCAGGAACATGATCAGGACACAAGCGACGTTGTTCTTGCAGCGTTGAAGCTTCGAAATAGGCACGTTCCTTGGCCATCGGCCATGCTTCTCCTATGCAACGAACATATGGAAGAGCCTACAGAGACAAGATAACAATCAATTCCTGAGAGGATTGTAGATTAAATTTATCCTCAAAGGCTACTGATAGTATGCCTAGACACATCTAAACACACATAGCTCCCAAGGACTCTATCCGAAACAAAACATAAACGATTCTGATTTGACAAGAGCCTTTCGAAATCTTCGACAAAGCAAAATATACATTCCGAAGCTTGAAACTGATTAATAGAACAATATCATGAACTTAATTTGGTTGCATTTACACGCGACAGCTGCAATATTCATCAGCAAAATAAATCATTCAAGCACAAAGAACGATGAACAAACTAGCACTCACAGCTACAGGAAAGTTCAACAGTATTTCATCAGAATAGCTTCAATAACAATTCACAGCAAGTAAAAGTATAGAACACAGTATCCGAAGGAAAATCGAGAAATCGAGAGGAAATTTCGAGCCTGAACCTGCTTGATAACAAGAGATCCTGAAGGAGAAATCACAATGAAGACGAAGTTGAGATTTCCGTCGCCGATTTCTTTGATTTGCAGATTATCCAAATCGTCACCGAGCTTAGCTGCGAGAGAAGGTGTGGCCTTCACGTATTCCAGCAATAGCTTCTCGTTCATCGGTTGGAAGCCTTCGGAAGCCATGCCCACGGCGGTGAAACGGCAGATTAAAGTGGGGGAAAGGGGTTTAAGTAGTGGCTAGGTAGTGGCAGAAATGAGGCATGGAAATGGCAGGTAAATTGACCTGAAAAATGTTGGGAGGGCAAAATTGGAAGAATAGGATTCCGTTCAAACGAACCAATTAGCAAGGTTCCTGAACTTTTTCAACGATAAAGTTTGAAGTGAAATACATTGAAATATGTTCATCCGTATTCGCAACCAGGGATGAAGGCTGGATTTTTTTTCAATTCCGTGTTTAACTATAATTAATTTAAATATAATAAATAATTATTTTAAATTTTAAATAAATAAATATAAAAGATGTTACACTTAAATAAATATTTCTATGTATTGTGAAAATTTAAATTTTCAAACTACAAATCAATCGTTTTAATTAAAATCTATTAAAAAAACTATATATAACTAGGTAAAAAGTCCTTAAATATCATCATTTTTTATAAATTTTGATGATTATAACCATTCAAATGCACTTGTATGATCGTGTTATTATTTTTTATTTAAATGTAATTAGAAAAATACACCGTGTCAATTGTTAAGAATCAAATTTAATATATATATGGAGGGAAATTTTTGAAATCGATCCAGTGCCGAGCATGGGGTACAATTCTTAGTGCCTTCGCCCCTGTTCGCAACTCAGGTCGATCCACTTTATTTGATATTCGTTAATGAATACTTATTTTTTGTTAGAAGCGGAGCGGATCAAAGTATGTTATTCCTGTTATTCGTCCTAATTATTATATTTGATCAAATTTGATCCATTGCACATCTATATGAAAATGAGTGTGAAGGACAATCCTAGTAGACCATGGTTAGGGGCAGGCAATGTTAATCAAGTTAGATATTATACATTATAGAACTCATTTGGAGTTCGAGTCTATTATTGAATAAATTCTAGCTCAAACGTTGTAAATACAAAAAACATATAATATATGAAAACTGAATTTTTTTGAACTGAGTCTACAAGACTCGTTAGTTAGGCAAAAAAACATATAACATCGTTTGATTATAAATCAATTAGTTTATACTTTTCTAAAATGAGTTGAAGACTTTATAAGCCTCAACTTGCATAACGACATAGATAATTCAACTTCAATTTTTTTAGCATATGATATTCATCTGTATGTAAATTGAATAATCCAATCATAAGTTGAGTGTCAGGAACTGATTGAGATAGAATTTGAGTGTCATTTTCTAACTGTTTCCAACTGAATTAATTTTTTTTAATAAAATATACGATTTAAATGGGGAGATGTCCACTTCAACATCATAGTGCATCATTTAATTGAAGATGTACTCCATTTGAAAAATCCAAAATCATTGGACAGTAAAACCCGTGGTAGGATTATGAAAAAACTGGCAGCCCGGCCCAAGTTACAGTCCAATCAAATCCCAAATTGGACAAAATCGAAATTACATAACGCGCCGTTTCCGCGCGTGAAGATAAATTGTAGCACACACATGTAATGTAACAGGTCAAAAAGAAGCCGATCGTCACAAATTATCAACTGTTTTCCACTTGGTGGTCGTTAGTTGGTGGAGATCACTTACCTCATCAACGAACACCTGCCGATGAAGCTCACGGCGGCGTTGGCCGTGACGGTGGCGTTTCTCCTTTCCGCCGCCGTCGATTCCACCGCCACCGGTCTCTTGCCTACCGGCGGGCTTTGCTCTTACATCGTCGAACCTGCCGGATTCCCTTGCACTGAACACTCGGTAATCTATTTACCTCTCCACTCCTTACTTCCTTCATTTTCAGCTTTCAATTGCTGTTTATTGTATTTGCTGTAATGTTCGAGTCGCTTCATTTTCAGCTTTCAATTGAAGTATATACTTTGTTGTATTTGGTTCCGTGAGTCTGTATCTAGCTTGTTGATGTGATATAGTCTCGATTTTGATCGACTGTGGAATGCACTAAACACACTTTAGTTTACTTTACCTGATCACTTATGTTACCTTTGTTCAACTCGATAGTTTTGTTTATTGCATACTAGTAGTTTTTATCTGTAAAAATCAATTCTATTAATGTAGAAACATCGACTGGTACCTATTGTTTTACCTGTGTTCATTTGATATCTAGCTCATTGAATATTGATATGATATAGCCTAGATACGATTGTGGATGAATTATGATTGTATACTTTTTATCTCTTCAGTCCTTATATATCCTCTTCTTTTTTCAACTCGATGTTGATGTGATTGCATTGATTGTTAGATGTCATGTTAATACAAGTGTTTTTGTTTTGGTTGTGTTCGTACATTGATATGTAGCTTTTTTTTTAAACGGGTACATCGATATTTAGTTTGTTTATTATTCATATAATATAGCCTTGGTTATGACATTAAATGAGTTGAACTTATAGGCACCCAACACACTGTGATTGACACGTTATTAACTTTGTTCAGCTTGCCACTCTGCTGTTTATTGCATTAGCTGTTAAAGTTTATTGCTGCAGTTGTAGTATTATCTACTTGTTGTATCTGTGTATGTAATATTGATATGATGTCAAGCTTGTTGATTATTATATGATTTAGTGTAACCACCTAATGCATGGTAATTTATCTCTGAGCTTGCTATTGCTTTTTATTACACTACCTGTTATATTCCATGATGTAAATGTTGTATTATCCACTTGTACTTTTTGTGTTCATGAACCGGTATTTAGCTTGTTAATTATTTATATGAGTTTAATATAGCTTGGATTTCGATTGTGGATTCGTACAAGGCTAACCTGAACACATTGTTGTAGACAAAAACAAAAGATGGATATGTTTTGGGACTTCAGCGTGTGTCATCACCGTCCATAGTGCTTGGGGGGAAGGCTCCTCCAGTCTTGCTTATTCATGGACTTCTTATGGTAATGGGATCCTAGCTTAGCCCTTTTAGTTGGCACTCTATTTACATAGCACAGCAGGATTTGCATGTTATAGGCACAAATTCATAGTTTTATGATATTTTACCATTTTAACTGTATTATTTAATCTAGCTAAGAGAAGGGCAAAACTATGCTGTTTGGTCTTTGCTGACGAAATATTTATTAAATGAGGGAAGTGTATCTCACCAGCATTGTGAGTTCTAGATTAATTTTGTTGTTACTTGATGCATTCATTGTGTCCTTTGGTAGAACAGAGATTGTTGCTATATTAGTTATATCATATGCAGCCAGCTATTTCTCTTTCTATGCCAAATTTATTAATGTCAGACCGGCATATATATGTGTGTGTGTATGACATTTACACTTGTGCGTTTCCATATCGCCCTGTATCTCTCCCTACTCACTTTAAAGGATATCCAACTGGCAACAAGACTTAGTATTCTGTTGATAAAATGTGCTTCGTTCTTTCTCTCTTGCGAAATAATCAGGTTAAGAGCACAACCAAGTAGGTGTACTAATATGCTAGGTGCTGCTGTGCAAGTGCACGTACATTGACTCTTGACTTGCCAATTTCTATTCTAATATTACCACAACTGTAAAATTAGTTAACTAAGAAAAGTTTAACTTAATTTCAAAGGTGACCAAGATTTAGGTTCACATGCAATGATTTCTTTTATTGGATTTTGCATTTTTTTTGTTAATTGAATAGCCAAAGCATATTTTTGCCTGATCCTTGGTTAAGTTGCTGGATATCCATCTCCTCATAATTTCATGTCCTGAGAATTTTAACCAATTGAATATTGAAACAGGCCGGTGATGCTTGGTTCATGGATTCCCCAAATCAATCACTGGGCTTTATCCTTGCAAATCAAGGTTTTGATGTCTGGGTTGGTAATGTTCGTGGTACACACTGGAGTCATGGCCATGTATCTCTGTCAGTTAAAGATAAGGTATTTATCTCTGTGGCTTGGGTTTTCTTTCATATTAGTCAATGTAATCAAAGTTAGTAAAAGAAAATTAGTTGTTTCGGATAATCAATTTTCAAGCCGACTGTCTCTCTCTGTATGATTTCCCCCCTGTCCCAGCACCTTTTCTAATTAGAATTAGATGTCATTTCTCAATGTTTTGGCACTATTATAATAATTTTGTATCTAGATATCAACAGTCTCCTGAAACTTGAAAAATGAACTGCCTTTTGATTATACTTGATTTTTGTTTTATTTACGCCCCTTTGGTGATGGTATTAATTCTCTGTTCCAAAAATTGTTTGAACCTCTATCTGAAAAAGATATGGCTTAAATTCAATGCAAAATGTCTTATGTGTTCAGATTGACCTTCCACCTTGTCATTTCCTATGCATGATCTTGTCCAGAATTTGACTTTAATTAGTTCCTCTCACGTAGGAATTCTGGGATTGGAGCTGGCAAGAGCTTGCCCTTTATGATCTGGGAGAAATGATTCGTTACATACATTCAGCTACTGAATCCAAAGTACTTCTTGTTGGACATTCACAGGTCTTCAATCCCATGGCCATTTTTAATTAAGCTAATTAGTGTATGCATTGATGGAATGTTTATCGATTTGATGTACCTATTCTGACATATACAGGGAACAATTATGTCTCTGGCTGCACTAACCCAACCAGATATTTCAGAAATGGTTGAAGCCGCTGCTCTTCTTTGTCCTATATCATACTTGGATCATGTCACTGCTCCATTTGTTCTTCGAATAGTTCAAATGCATCTTGATGAGGTCTGTTTAACTTTGTGCCTTCCTACTTACCTGCAGAAATACTGCCTTTCATACTAAAAAGATACTTGTGTTGTTCTAGGTAATTCTGGCAATGGGCATTCATCAACTGAATTTTAAAAGGTTCCACTATACTTTGATCTTCAACCGCTCCATTGATTATTTCTTAATAGATTCTGATTATTTAATCTTATATTTTCAGTGAGATGGGCACTCAAATTATGGATATGATGTGTGATGGATACTTTGACTGTGATGATATGCTTTCTTCCATTACAGGTTTAATAATTCTTCTCTTGATTTGCCATAGATCTTCAATTTAGCTTTGAAGAGTCCAGTTTTGATTGTTATGGACATTTATACACTCGACAACTTTTCTTTTCATACAATATCACTTGAGGGCTGAGTTGAGGCCTTCTTTGGATCCAGTTTTTTTCATCTCTGATATTTCCATCCAGGAGTGATTTGAACATTGTGCTACAAGCATGAACATCGTGTTTCTGAACGCAACTTGAAACTGAAGGAATCTATTTTAATTTGCAGGGAAAAACTGTTGCTTCAACAGCTCCCGGATTGATTACTATCTTGAATTTGAACCCCATCCAACATCAGCAAAGAACCTGCATCATCTCTTCCAGAGTATGTTCCTTCTGCTATAGATCTTGTCATTAATTTTTCTAAAAACCATTAGCAAGGTCAAATCTGCAGTCTAGTCCAACTTGAATCCTCCTGTGATGTTTAAAATACTGTGTTATGAGCATCATATATGATGCTATCTCGTCTTTCCATAGGCTGAGAATCTGTTCGGTTATGTTGGCAGTGATTCGTAAAGGGACTTTTGCAATGTATGACTATGGGATCTGGAAAAACATGAAGTATTACAAACAACTAAAGCCACCAGTATTTGATCTGGGATCCATTCCAAGTTCATTGCCTATATGGATGGGTTATGGGGGCAAAGATGCATTAGCAGATGTTATAGATGTGCAACATACTTTAAAAGATTTGCCAACAATGCCAGATTTGCTTTATCTTGAAGATTATGGGCATATCGATTTTCTTTTGAGTGTAAACTCAAAGGAGGACGTCTATGACAAGATGCTCGCATTTTTCAACTCTCTCGGTAAATCTAGCAACTACTAACTGCGTTTACAGTCAACCTGTGCAGTTGTGAATGTGCATTTTCTGCTATTTTATTGTTGTCTGTACATATTTTGTAAATAATATAGCTTGATAGTTTGTATACCTAATGTTATTGTTCACTAGTGTATGACCTATGACTCTATGAGCATAGCCTGCATTGAGACGGCTCATTGCAACAATTTACAAAGAAGATACCGTATAAAATTAGCTTATTTAAAATAGCTGCAGGACTTCATTTTGTGTTGGATTTTGTTTTTGAAGTTTTAAGTTGAAGTCGCTTTCATTCTACCTCTCACTTGTATCTCATGTAAAGTATCATTGATGGGTAATTACTGTAGCAGACAAGCAGTGGGGTTTATAGGCTATGAAAGGGTGGTAATGTTACCACTACCACCTACAACACTCCGAAAGGTCATGGAATATTGCTCATTGCTTTCAAATTTAGTAGTGATTAATCTCAACTTATTGTGGGCCCGACGCATAATAGGCGTGCAAATTCAACTACATGGATTTTGAGGGCTAGTACGTAGTTAAAGCTTCAAAACTAAAACTATTGATTTGTCAATTGTCAAAGGACAAAAGCCTCTTTATGAAATTCGGTACTCCCTCCATCCATCAAACTTTATATGTTAGCGTTTGTGTATAATTTTATGTAAAAAGTTAAAATAATAATAAAAAATAAAGGTGTAAAAAAATGTAATTTTTGTGCAAAATTGAGATTGTTTATTATTTATTAGTGGTGGGGTAACTTACTTTTTTAGTAATATATAAAGTTTAATGGAATAATTAAAATAATAATGTATGAAGTTTAGTGGGAGGGGTGTATTACAAGTTTGGAACAAATTCTGGTTTCAGTTGATAATGGCATGTAGGGGTGAGCATCGGTCCAGGTCCGGATCGAACCGAGCCCGAACTGAATTTTATGAATTTTCACGTCCCGAGGTCCGGACCTAAAATGGTTTGGTCCAGGACCGGACCGAATCGAAAATTTCGGTACGGTCAAGATCGAAAAAGATCGGAAATTAAAAAAAAAATTGGAAAAATTCAGATCTCTCGAGTCCAAAAACTCCAAAATTTCCAGATCTCTTTCTGTCTATGTCAATCTATTTTGAACCTCTTCTCTTTTAATTCTTTTGCTTTTGAATCGATCTATTTCTTGCGCGGCCGTGTGGAGGTAGAGGCGGAGACGTGGTGGACGGAGGCTGGGCAGTGGTGGCGAAGGTGAGCATCGGAGAGAGAGAGAGTAATGGAGACTGTGGAGTCATGGTGGCGGAAGAGAAGAGCAGAGGAGTCGTGACTTGTGGTGGCGGGAGAGAAGAGCAGAGGAGTCGTGGTAGCAGAAGAGAAAGAGCAGAGGAGAGGCGTGGCGGCGTGGTGTCGGTCTGTCGGAGGAGTGATGCCGGAGGCGGAAGCTTTGACACAAGGAGAGGCGTGGCGGCGTGGTGTCGGTTTGTCGGAGGAGTGATGCCGGAGGTGGAAGCTTTGACACAAGGAGAGGCGTGGCGGTGTGGTGTCGGTTTGTCGGAGGAGTGCTGCTGGAAGCGGAGGAGAGGCGAGCAGTGGGAGGAGGAAGTGTGCCCTGTATTGGGTTAGGGTTTTAATGAGAGGAGGAGGGATAAAAAATATATATATACACTCTAATCGGTCCTGTTCGGTTCGACACGTGGTTTTTCGGTATTTGGTCCATACCGGACCGAGAAATGCAAAATATGAATACCGAGGATCGGACGTAGTCGGTTTAGGGCTGACCCGAGGTCTGATTTTTCGGTCCGGTTAGGGTCAGTATTTCGGTCCGATTCCGTTTCTGCTCACCCCTAATGGCACGTGCGTTAAAAAGAATTCAGCCATTCGCCAAAAAATGGCCTACCTTCATTATTGTGCTTCCCATAAAGATAAAATACTCAGTACAAGGTAAAACAATTTCCATAATTATAAAAGATCATTTATCATGATTTTGAGAATATAGGGCTATACTCATATGTCTTAAAGAAGTTTGATTTTAACTTCTTTGTTCAACCAATTTCAACTTTAATTATGTATAATGTGTATTTAATTAAATTATTGAACTATATAATAAAATAATAATCGAACATTTTATCATATGACATTTTAACATAAATTTATATACTTACTCGAAAACGTTAAAACTCAAACAAATGCTTAGGAATGAATAACTACATGCAATGTATACATGAAAATATAATTATTCTATGTTCTATCCTAGTACCCTGCCCTTGTTTCCCAACCTAACAATGTCCCCTACAAACTCCCTCATATTCCTATACGACGACCCACCCTCCGCCACCGCCTCTTCTGCCGATTTCTTCCACCTCAACGCGTTCCTCCTCATCTCATCCACCTCCGGAGCACTTGTAGCCTCCCTCAAACACCTCTCCACCTCCTCCCGTCCCACAATCCGCCCCTCCGCCTCACCCCTACACATCCTCACCCCCATCTTATAAACATCCACCAAAAACTTTGCGTCCGTCACCTGGTCCCCCCATTGAGGGAACGCCACAACCGGGACACCACTTGTGATCGCTTCCAGAGTTGAGTTCCATCCACAGTGCGTCATGAAACATGCAATGGATGGGTGTGCCAGCACTGCATCCTGAGGACACCATTTCACAACTTTACCTCTTCCCGCAGTTACCTCCAAAAACCCGCTAGGCAAAACATGTGCCGCGAACACCTTGTCCGCAGGTGGAGGCCTTAGGACCCACAAAAATGAGACCCCGGCTGCCAATAGCCCGTACGCGATCTCGTCCACCTGTTCCTGTTTCAATTGAACAATACTACCGAACGAAATGTACACTACCGATGAATCTGGCTTTGTATCCAACCAATCCACACAGTTCTCCACCGTGAATATATCGACTCGAATTTCCTTCGAATTCTCACTCTTTGCGCTGCTCTTGAACAAGGGGCCTATGGCCTTAATCGGACGGCAAATTTTAGACATGTAGTCGATAGTTTCACGCTCCAACTCCTCAAACGTATCCATCAACACACAGAACGGCTTGTCCAAGTTCCTGAACTGCCCCAAAATTGCCCTTCCTAGAAACGGATAAGGTGTAAATGGATGCAAGAAACTAGGAACCTCATCGTACTTCAACAATGGCATAGTTGGTATCTCAACGTCGATTTCAGGGTCGTTTTCGCTAGGAAAATCGACTAGTTTATGAAAGTAATGATAGTAGGCTGCTAAACAAGCACACGATTGAATCCACAACATTGCACTAGGGATACCCAAGTTGTCTGCCACATCAGTAACCCACGGAATGAACGGATTGTTTATCACACAAGTTACCGGCTTACCAGCCTCCTCGTGCTTTTTTATCATCAACGGGAGCTTTTTGCGTCCCACGAGCTCAAGCTGAGCTAAGAAAGCTTCCAAATCATCCCGGTCCGGGTTGTTGAGGTCCCAACCATCTTCGAAGAACTCAAACCGGATTGAGCCGAGGCCTACCGGGGTAGGCACGTCGTCATTGGTGATGTTGTTGGACTTGCGGATGCTTTGGCCGATGAATTCGGAGGTGCAGACTGTGACGTGGAGGCCTAACGAGGCGAGATTCTTGCCGAGGCGGAGGAGGGGGTTGACATGGCCTTGTGCCGGAAACGAGACCATGAAGACATGGATGTTGTTATGAGGTTCGGAGAGAGCTATGGTTCCCATGATGTTTTAGCTCGTGAGATGTTGGTTCATTTCTTGTGAACCTCAATATTGTGGATATATAAGTCAGGCGAGAATTAAAATAAATAAATTAATAAATTCAACGTATGGAACGACACTCTGGATTTTTAGATGAAATGTAAAATTTGAAGTTTAATTAAGCGAGATGTCAATTGCGATTTTGATTTCCCAATATACGCACTACGGTTAACAACTCCATTTTGTTTACAAAGTGGGGATTCTTGGAACAATTCCTTAACATCGCTGTAGTGGACCAAAAAAGTGGAGATAAATTGTCTCCCAAGTCACTTGGTGTGTATATGCAGTGATTCAAGTTGATTGTTGATTAATGATCTGTTACACAAGTACACAATTCTATCTTCTAAATGTGAGGCCGTCATATTTGGAAATGAGTAATATAGTGTTAGAAACGTGAGAACAAACACAAATCCTTGAAAAGGGACTAGGATTAGTGATTAACGAATGGAGGAGAATAATGTTGAATATAATGTTTAATGTTATAAACAGTATATATAAGAGAATATTTCATGTCATATGTACATGTATAGTGTTAATTTTACAATTTTTAATGTTTCCGTTTATAAGTCTTCAATCTTTTATAAACAAAAACAACGCAGTTATCAGTAGAGTTAGGCTGTATTCTTTTCAACTGAAAAATAATTCAATTAAGTTCAGTTCAGTCCAGTCCAGTTCAATTCAGTTCAACTCGGTTAAGTTATAATTTATACTTTACTTTAGTTCAGTTTAATTCAGTAAATTTAAATACAGACTTACTCCAAAACAAATATATAATATAGTAATAATTTGTTTCTGTAAGTAGAAAGAACTAAACAAATGGCTGGCAAAAGGGAAATACACACCAAATTTACACAAAGTATTGAAAGAAATGGTATAGTTAATTTAACTAGAAACACAATCATTTTACAATTTATCATTAAACATGTGTTTTTCGCGGATCCTCTCATAAATCCGGTTAAGTATTGTTTTTTTGCGGATCCTCTTACGAATTCACTCGTAGGTCCTCTTTCGATTTGATATTATAGAGTTTTAAGTTGATATCATATGGATTTAGTCTGAAATCATAATTTTTTCTGTTGACATAATTGTGTATTTTAAAAGTGATGCATGCAAATTGTAAGAAAATAAGAAGTTTGATAAAGACAATGTCTGTTTTTTTGTATTCTGAACAATCCTGAACAAAATATTAGCCTTTTTTTTTATTATGAATTCTTTTGTAAGTGTACAAACTTTTTGTTAATTGTTAATTATATGTAATATATGCTTCCTCATTTTGTGATTATAAATATTTTATCTGAAATCATATGGTTTCATTTTGAAATCATAGTGTTTTCAATTGGTATTATAGTGTTTTCATTTTGAAATCATAATAATTCATGGAAAGAATATAGTATCTTGAAATAAAAATATATATTTTTATTAGTTTAAGATCATAGTGCATATAATAAATAGCATAGTCATTATAACTGAAATCATAGTCATTATAACATAAAACACAGCAATTATAAAAGAGACGATAGTTATTATAATATAGAACATAGCCATTATAATTGAAATCATAGACATTATAACATATAACATAGTCATTATAACGGAGAACATAGTCATCCACACGTTGTTTTCTTTTATTTCTGCTACATTCACCTTCTTCTAGTTACAATTTGGGAAGTTGTTGGAACATGTGTTTTCGGTTTTGCTTATGGTTTTCCAACATGACTACACATAAATGTGAATCCAACTTTAATACCATGCTTTCTATATAACTGGTGCAGGTCCTCCAAGTTGTTTGCATGTCTTTCTATTAAGTTGTCTTCAAGATCAAAATAATCACGATTAATCACCGTTGTCATTGTCAAACTGTCATTGTTTGAATTGTCAACAACAACTATTGCTGCAATTAACATCATAGAAGTAATATGTTATATCATAGTAGTTACAATTTGGATCATAACCGTAAATCCATAAATCATAGTTGTTTTGATTGAGAATATAATTTATATCATAATAGTTTTTTTTATTATAGTGCTCATATTTGACATCATAACATTAATGTTAGAGAATATAAAATTAACATCACATACATTACATGACTTTTGTTTTTAGTTTAGATCATAGAATTTATGTCTAAGATCATAATAATTTTAACATAAAACATAGTAGTTAATTGCAGAGAGTATAGTTTAGTATAGAACTTGATAACATAGTAGTTTTTGTAGAGATCATAGTCGCTAAAACAAAGAACATAGCAATATTTGTAGATATCATTGAATTAAAACTGTAACACGTTTGATAACAACTTTTTATGGATCGAAAAGGTGGAAATCATTGTAGAAATAGAAATAGTATAGATCATAAACATGTGCTTTGAATCTCTATAGCATTATCAACATTCGTAAACAACAACAAAAACATTAAGTAATATTTTTGAGAACATATCATAAAATAAAGAACATAGAAACGTTGTATATCTTTTTTTTCCATATATGAGTTGATGGTTGAAGTCAGATCTTGATTGAATACACCGCCAAATCATTATTACAATCACCTTGCGAATGAATAAACAACAAAAACATTACTTAGCAATCATTTCATATAAAACGTAGTAGATATTGCTGAGAACATATGATATATATGTGAGAAGATAGTACATATATGTAAGAACACAGAAAATACAGTTAAAAACATAATTCAAATAATATGTCGAAAAACAAAGCACAAAACGAATGTCAGATTTTGAATGAAAACATACTTAATATTCTTGAGAACATAGCACATACTGCTATAAATACACAGACATTTTTTTTCATATCTCAGTTGATATATGAGGTCAGAATTTAAATAAAAGCACGATATGATCCTTATGCAAGCATGATTACACCTCGTAAATGCATAAACAACAATAACATCAATGAGTTACCATCAAAAAACGAAAATATAGATGAATAGATCTAGATCGATAACTTTTCAAACATGATTTTTTAGATCTACATGGATTTGAGCTATTTTGTCATTCGAAACATGAAAAAAAAACAATGAAAAGTGTTTGAAATTAGAGATTACCTTCGTTTTCGATCGTTTTTGTTGCATAATATAATAATGTTATTGTTGATTTTTTTGACCGAAAAACAAGTTTTATAGGTTGTTTATTCTCTATGTTGCTGGTCTTTGGTTGGGAGATAGAATTTTAAAGAGATATAGTTTGAGTTGAAGGTTTTTTAACAGTGATAATGATGCAAAACGGGTTAGTTCCTTATATATATATGAATCCATATTATATATCCAAGTTCACCTTTAATTGGGTGGCGTTTAGCAACTTGGTTTTATTTAAGGTTAATTTATAATATTAAAATTTATATTTTTATATCTTTATCTAAGGATTATTTCTTAGGAAACTCACTTTCATACTTATTCTCAAGGAAAATATAAGTATACATTTGATCTATTTATTTTCTATTTTCAACTTAGTTTATTTTATACTGTTGAGTATAAAATTTCAGACAAATAATGATCTACTGTACATGTATCATTTGAGAATTTAAAACTTACTAACATTTTATACCATTTACATCCATTTTAATAGTAACGTTTTGGGATATGCCATATTTGTATCTGCTCCTATCTGGAAGGTCAGAACACCGTCTGTATCAATTAGTTTGCGTTTTGAATAAGGCCACCGCATACAGATTTATGATGCGGACCAGGACATTAATTGTAACAACAAACAATTAGATGAAGATGGTTGTCAATTTTCTCACGGCTTCAATCTTGCCACTGGCCTTTAGGTATTTTTGAGTTCGATCGCATCAACATGTATGATAAATTGATGATTAAACACTTTTGAGTTTTGATAGTAAATGTGTGGACGACGTGTAACCTCGTACATCACATTTTCTCCTTTGCATTCCCCGAATAGAATAAAACATATACTGTAATTGATTGATTTTATTGGTTTCTTTCATTCGGTGAAGTAGATTTAAATCGTTTTTTCTTTTTTTCTTATTCTTTTAAACGGCTAAAGAATTACTCGAACTCCACGACCTATTGATTGGAGTTGAAACGTCTTACCAATTGAGTTACCAATTGAGTTGCACTTCATTATCAGATCGTTTTCTAATTTATAAGTAACTTATGGGTGAATTGATTTTCTAAAAAAAAAGTTTATACCACATTAGCATAAAATATGTAAATGTTAAACTATAAAGAATATTATTTCCTTATTAAAATAATATTTAACTTTTAGGTGTTTGTAGTCGATTGACAAATTGAAACATCCCGTATAGTATTCAAAAGGTGATTATGTTTCATTTCCTAAAATGGATAATTATCCTTTCTATAAAATGATGATTAGAGTTTAAAAATGTATCGAATGATAAATTCGTTTAGATTTAATAAATGAATATTGTTAAAGGAAATATAGGTAATATAATGTAATTTATGAAAATAACTCTATGTAATTAGTAACTAGACGTTTGTCATTTTGATTAACATGAATTTCTGTGAAGTTGAAATATATGATAATGGCAGAAATATATTTAATGACATGTTTGTAAGTTTCTGATAACCTACGTAATAATGAACAAAACGTCAAAACCCAAAGTAGAATAGTCAAATACAAGTAGTGACGCATGAAACTTTTACTTAGGACAGTTGTATTTAGGGCAAGTAAGTCATTGCATGCAACAAAGTGATTGAAAATTAGAGTGAAGACAGACGATTGAGACGAAGTAATTGTTGGAGTCTGATATCATGTTGGTGAGAATCAAGATCAAGACACGAAGTAATTGTTCGAGTCTGATATCATGTTGAATAAATCAAGATCTGGGTATACGGAGACTCAAAAGTTTTATTACTTCGTCGTCTTTTCGATTACACCTTGTTATAAAGAATAGAGCTAGAATTACAATACCGAATTCAACTCCTAAACTCACAACAACAATATACTCAACTGACTATCATAGAGAGCAAAGAAACTGGTGAAAATGAACTAGTTTGCGTGAGAATGAAGCAAGCTATTCTTCCTGCTCTGTTTTATACTTCAAGCCGGATGAAGAAAATTGCCAAGTGAACATGAACCGTTCGATCTCAACAGATACAATTAATTCAACCGCTGATATAAAAACGCGTTTCAGCTTACTGCATGATATTACGTTTTCTCCTTCCAGTTGTAACAAACTTGCACTGTAAATTGCAAATCAATCCACACACTTCTGCAAATCTCAAAACACCCACAAAACTTCACAATCTCCACCTTGATGAGAAGCATTTCAGAAGCAATAACATGCCATCACCTTCTCTTTATTGACTATTATCTAATCACCTGACAGTAGCTCCCAGCACCCTGTGCACCCTCATTAGCCATTCTCAACTCCAACCAAGCTTAGACAACGCAAGAACTTGGATGGAATCAATGATTTTGTTAACATGTCTGCTGCATTTTCCAGTGTGGAGACCTTTGTGATTTTCACTTCACCCTTCTCCATAATGTCTCTCACAAAATGCAGTCTCACGTCAATATGCTTTGACCTCTCATGAAACATCTCATGTTTTGATCGATATATTGCACTTTGACTGTCACTTAAAATAGTAACAGCTCCTTGCTCGAGCCCAAACTCCCACAATATACCTTTCAACCATAACCCTTCTTTCACAGCTTCAGTAATTGCCATGTACTCTAACTCGGTTGTTGATAAAGCAACAACATTCTGAAGATTTGACTTCTAATTGATAGTTGATCCAAACAATGTGAAGATATAACCAGACTGAGATATCATGTTATCCAAGTTTGTTGCATAATCAGCATCTACATATCCTAGAACTGGATCTCCTTCCCATTTCTCATTCCTGCATAACTTAATGCCCACATTTGTAGATCCTTTCACATACTTGAGTATACACTTCACAACATTCCAATGTTGTTCCCCAAGATTGAACATATATTTGCTAGTCACACTTATAGCATAAACCACAACAGGTTTGCTACACACCATAGCATACATTATGATTCCAATGGCATTAGCATAGGGTATGTTACTCATATGCTCCACCTGCTATTGAGTATCATGGTATGTTCCAGTGATAGCCTAAAACGTTGAGCAATAGGAATGCTACTGGATTTGCATTCTTACATATGAAACCTCTACAGTACCTTCAACAGGTAATCATACTGACTTACCTTTAGAGATACAACCTTCATGTCTCCATAAATGTCCATGCCTAGAATCCTTCTAGCATTTCCTAAATCCTTCATCTCAAACATGTTGATGAGTTGCTTCTTTACTTTAGTTATCTCATCAATGTATCTACTTGCAATAAGCATGTCATCACCATATAATAACAATAATGTGCTGATTTTAGTTTATCCTTTCTTCAAGTATACACAACTGTCAAATTCAAACTTAGTAAATATGATTTCTTCCACATACTAACTGAATTTCTTATACCACTGCCTTGGACTTTGTTTTAACCCATATGGTGATTTCTTCAATAGACATACTTTATCTTGGTTTTCAGAAAGAATAAAACCTTCAGGCTGATGCATATAGATGATTTCTTCAAGATCCCCATGTAGAAATGCAGTTTTGACATCCAGCTGCAGAAGTTCCATATCAAATTGAGTTACCATTCCAAGTAGAATCCTTATGGAGGTGTGTTTGACTACATGAGAGAAAATGTCATTGTAGTCAACTCCTCCTTTCCGTGTGAATCCTCTAGCAACCAATCTTGCCTTGTATCTAATATGTTTTGTAGTGGTAACTTCAATTTTCCTTTTGTATATCCATTTATAGCTAACTATTCTCTTGTTTGGAGGTTTGTTCACTAACTCCCAGGTTTTGTTCTTCTCTAGAGATAACAGCTCTTCCTGCATGGCAAGCATCCACTCTTGTTTCTGAGCATTAATACTGGCTTCATAGAAATTTTGAGGTTCATGATACTCAATGTCCTGACATGTGCTCAGAGAGTACACAACCATATTGCTGAAACCATACATCTTAGGTTCCATGTGCTATCTCCTCTCTTTGTCTCCAGTGAGCTAGAAATTCCTTACTTCCCCAGTGATCACTGGAGTTTCCTTCCTTTTGTTGTATTTTCTCTTTTGTACCACATGTTGGTTTACATTTTCACTCTCCAGTTGGTTTTGATTCTCATTAGTAACTGTAGCAGGAGCTTCATTTCTCTCAGATGTATTTTGAGGATTATCAGGTTCAAGGGTTTGTTGAGGTTGTTCAGCTTCTTGTGGTGATGGTGGTTTAATGATCTCATCATGTTCCCCTTCAGTTTGTCCATTATCACCCACAAGCTCCACCTCAATCTCAGAATCCCCGAAATTGTGCATGTCTATAGAGAGTGAAGTTTCACTACTCTTGTATGGGAAAGTCAGCTCATCAAATGTGACATCCCTACTAATTATCACCCTTTGAGAGCTCTTCTATGTACATTAGAGTTTATAACCCTTCACTCCTTTTGGTATCCTATGAACACACACTTTTGTGCCCTTGGCTCCACTTTATCTTGTCTAATGTGAGCATAGGCCAAACAACCTAATACTCTTAAGTGAGAGTAGCTCTTAGTTTCTCCATACCACATCTCCTTAGGTGTTTTCAATTCTATAACTGAGGATGGTGTTTTATTCACCAAATAGCACACAATGGAGACATCTTCTCCCCATAATGACTTGGGTACCCCAGCTTGAAACATGATACATATGGTTCTTTCTAGTAGAGTTCTATTCATTCTCTCTACCAGGCCATTCTGCTGAGGAGTACCTGGTATAGTCCTAAGTCTCTTGATACCCTTTTCACTACAGTAGTGATTGAATTCCGCAGATAGAAACTCTAGGCCATTGTCACTTCTCAGGACTTTAACCTTCATGCCTTTCTCATTCTCAACTTCTGCACACCACTCTTTAAACTTTGAGAAAGCATCACTCTTGTGCTTTATGACATAACCCATACCTTCCTGGTATAATCATCTATCAGAGACATAAAATACCTCCCTCCACCATTAGTTTGAACCTTAGCAGGTTCCCAGAGATCTGAGTGAATACAATCTAGGGGAGTTGTACTTGTGTGTGTTCCAGTGGGGAATGAGTTTCTCTTTGCCTTTCCCATAATTCATTCTTTACAGGTTTGTAGTTTCTCCATTTTTCTAGTATCAAAGACTTGCTTCTTGTGCAGCTCATGTATGCCTTTTTCACTCACATGAGCTAATCTCTTATGCCATAATTCAGTGTCATTGATACTTGCTACTGCTACATCACCTGTAACTACTCTACACTTCATGTAGTATAGCTTGTTTCTTCTAATACCACTCGTAACAGCTGATGCATTCTTATTATAGACAATGAGCACACCATTTTCAGCAATGAACTTAAAACCTTTACCCTCTAAGGTTCCCAGAGATATCAAATTTCTTTTGAGATCAGGAATATACTTGACATTTGTGAGAAGCTTCACGTAATCATCATCCATCTTGAGCTGTACATTTTCAGTTCCTTGTATGATGCATATCATGTCATTTCTCAACATTAGATTTCCACCATATCTCATTTTTAGATTGATATACCACTCCTTCTAAGGACAGATGGGGAATGAACATCCAGAGTTCAGGTTCCACTCATCACTGGCTTGTTCTCCAGTAATATTAAGCACCTTTACAATGTTCAACACTTCACCATCGAATTCTACATTTCCTGCAAATTCATTTGGAGGTCCAACCTTATTTCCTACCTCCTATCTCTTAAGGAGAAAACAATTCTTCTTGAGATGCCCAGGCTTCTTGCAATGATAACAGATCATGGTTTCTCTGTTAACATTTGGCATCACACCAGGTGATTTTCCTTTCACCTCCTTGTTGAACTTATTTTTTTGATTATGTGGTTGAAACTTTAGTTTGTTGTTGTAACTCCTCACCATAAGTCCCTCTCTCGACACACTTCCGTTCTTCATGGAATCCTTCTGCTGCTCTTTCTGTCCAATCAAGCATCTAACCTCTTCGAGAGTGACTTTCTTCTGTCCAGTGAATGCAATGGCATCTCTGATACTCTCATAGGGCTTTGGCAGAGTGTTAAGTAGAATAATAGCCTTATCCTCATTCGGTAGCCTTGATTCTTCGATGCTATCCAAATCATCAAGCATTTTATTGAACACTGCCTATTGTTCAATGGCACTTCAATCAGGTGTCATCTGGTATGAGTAGAGTTGAGATTTCGTGAATAACCGTCGAGCAAGCGATCATGTTTGATACAACGAATCAAGCTTGTTCCATAGATCTGCAGCGGTTGCTTCCCTTGCAACTTCTCTCAATGGTTCATCACCAAGGCTCAAAATGATTGTTGTACGAGCCTTACCATTCATTGTTTTCCACTCCTGATCGGCTACCTTTTCCGGTAACTTATCTCTCGACATTAGAGCCATCTCTACACCTTGCTGGAACAAGATAACTTCGATTTTAATTTTCCACAACGCAAAATCGTTGGTACCGGTGAACTTATCGAAATCAATCCTTGTCGATCCCATTCTCACTACTCAAATCGACGATTACAATCGAAACTCCTCCGAGTTCCCACATACGACGCCACTTGTTGGGAATTCTGATCAATAACGCCGATCACAAATTACCAAACAATCGCACAAACCAAAACAAGCAAGACACAAAATGATTTACGTGGTTCGACTGGATAAATCCAGATCTACGTCCACGGAGAATCAAAAATTTTATTACTTCGTTGTCTTCTCGATTACACCTTGTTACAGAGAATAGAGCTAGAATTACAACACCGAATTCAACTCCTAAACTCACAACAACAATACACTCAACTGACTATCACAGAGAGCAAAGAAACTGGTGAAAATGAACTAGTTTGCGTGAGAATTAAGCAAGCTATTCTTCTTACTCTGTTTTTATACTTCAAGCCGGAAGAAGAAAACTGTCAAGTGAACAGGAACCGTTCGATCTCAACAGATACAGTTTATCCAACGGCTGAGACAAAAATGTATTTCAGCTTACTGCATGATATTACGTTTTCTTCCTTCCAGTTGTAACAAACTTACACTGTAAATTGCAAATCGATCTACACACTTCTGCAAATGCTCGAATCACCCACAAAACTTCACACATGTAATTAGTGGTATCAATAAACTGCCACTTTCGTGCGAGATAATATACCTTCAAGTGAAAAACAGAAAAAGTAACCAATTTGTAGAATTGTAATACTCCGTTCATTTTGGGTGAACATAGGAGTTAAAAGTTGAGAGAATTACATATATAAACCACTTGATGATAACTATTGCATATAAGGATGGCTCTCTAATACAATTACATATAAGTCTATTCTAAATTTTTTGAGCCCTAAATCCACTCTAACTAGACAAAACTACCCCTCACTTCATTCTAATTAGTTGTGGACCTCAAAAACAAACTCAATTGATTTCATAATCATTTTGAAATCCGCCTACAGTAATGGACTCCAAATTGGGCGCTAAATTGAATTACATAACCAATTTCAAATTCGTAGGGATGAAACCAACTCCTGAAAGTATGAAACTATCTTGACTAGATCATGAAACTAACTAACTAGTTTCATGGACACAAGTTCACTAAACTCGAATTAAGCGACTATCGAGCCTCTCACAAATTCTAAAACCCTAGGGGAAAATGGTAAACTCAAAAATCCACTAATTTGATTCCTCCCTCCGGGAGCTACGGTCTTAATTAGGGTTTAGGACGGGTCCAGAGACTACCGTCCTAGACCCGTCCTAAACCCTAACCCCTGATTAAGCGGTTGTCGAACCTACAATGTTAGTATGTTAGTTTAGGATCTAGTACGTTAGTTTCAGTATAAATAGTATTAGTTTCAGGTTTACTCAAGTAGTTTCAAAAACTCATAAGTTAGTTTCATGTTCATCAGTTTTAGTTATATGTTCGATGAAGTTAGTTTCATGTTTATTAAGCTAGTTTCAAGAACTCAGAGTTAGTTTCATATTCATTAATGTTAGTTTTAGCAACTAAAAATGTTGGTTTCAAGTTCCATCACACAACAAATATTAGTAAATTAGTTTCATGTGAATTGAAGTTAGTTTCAGGTGCCTTTTTACTAGTTTTAAGATATTTTATATTAGTTTCAGGTTCATTATGCTAGTTTCAAGTTCATTAAGCTAGTTTCAGGAACTCAGAGTTAGTTTTATATTCATTAATGTTAGTTTCAGCAACTAAAAAATGTTGGTTTCAGGTTCCATCACACAACAAATATTAGTTTAATTAGTTTCATGTGAATTGAAGTTAGTTTCATGTGCTTTTATACTAGTTTCGAGATTTTTTATATTAGTTTCAGTATAAATAGTATTAGTTTCAGGTTCATTCAAGTAGTTTCATAAACTCAGAAGTTAGTTTCATGTTCATCAATTTTAGTTTTATGTTCGATAAAGTTAGTTTCAGGTTCATTAAGCTAGTTTCAGGGACTCAGAGTTAGTTTCATATTCATTAATGTTAGTTTCAACAACAACAAAAATGTTGGTTTCAGGTTCCATCACACAACAAATATTAGTTTAATTAGTTTCATGTGAATTGAAATTAGTTTCAAGTGCCTTTATACTAGTTTCAAAAAAGTTTATATTAGTTTCCGATCCACAAAAACTCGTTTCATGTTCACAAATTCTGGTTTCATGTTCACAAAAGCTAGTTTCATGTTCACAAAAGTTAGTTTCAAAACCATAAAAATCCTGAAACTAGTTGAATCAAAATCCCTCAAACTAGTACGGACATATTTGAAACTAACTGTTATGTTTATGAAACTAACTTGTATACTCCTGAAACTAGTTTGACTTGGTATGAAACTAGGGAAACCAACATTTATGCTCCTGAAACTATCATGGATTGCTTTGAAACTAATGAACTAATATTTATGCCCATAAAACTAATGTGTTATGAAGTTAATATTCCTGAAACTAATACAAACATATTTGAATATTTGTGAAACTAACTTTTTATACAATAAAATGAACTTTTTGAAACTAGCAAACATAAAACCAACAAAGATGGACATGAAACTAACCAAAATTTACATGCAACTTATATTCTAGGAAATTAGTGCCTTTCTTTTTCATATTCAGGCAACAATTAGCTGTTGACGGTTGTTGCGAAATGTCTACAGTAATTATCTATACAATATCAATTAAAAAAAGCTCTAATCTCGAGTAGCACCGCGTTGCCCATGCCTTTCCTCTTCTTCCAAATTGAAAATTCGAATTTGAACAAGTTTTCTTAAAATACATGTCGAAAATGAAAAGAAAATGGTGAAAATATTAAAGAGAGATGAGGAAGAAAGCTTGTTGGAGTAAGAAGCGAGTAGGAATTGAGAGAAAAATAAAAAAAGAGAGAAACAACTGTAGTGTACTTGTGCTGGAGAAGAAGTTGGAGAAAGAAACATGTTGAACCTGAAAGAAGGAATGAGGGTACAATGGAAAAACAAGAAAGGAATTAGGAAATAAAATGGAATTATTTGTAATGGTTTAAGCGAGCATGTTTTATTTGTGGGCGCATCATGTAAAGTGGTCTGTTTTTGTACTTTTCTATTAAAAGTTTGAGTAAATTATATTATATCGTATGAGATATTTTAAAGTTTACGAAGTTAGAAAAATATTTATATATTATTAAATATGAAATAAATTAATTTTCAAATTTTAAAAGGCGGCTGATTACATAAAAATTTCATATATTAAATTTGTCGTGTAGTTTAGATAATTGTTTTAGAACAAATGGTAAATGTGAAGGATCAGTAATTGTTCATAATGATAATTCGTGTAATTTTAGTTAGAATTATATTTATGATTATTGAAGGGTGATATTTTTAAGTTAAAATTATTTTTTTTAAACGGTTAAGGTGACTTGAATTTCGATTTATTGGTTGGAAGAGAGTGACTTACCAACTACGTTTCGTCCGTCCGCAGTGAGTTAGTGACTAATGAGAGTCCGATAATTATAAGATGTTCAGTAGTGCGCATCCTTTTCCTGCCTCGTTTAAATTGTGAAGTATTTCGCAGTTTACCTTTTTTACTTCTAATGAGACATATGATCATAACAGAGGAAGTGCGTAGTACATTAATTAGTAACGATTCATGACAATTGACATGAACAAAAGATACGCTTATACAATTGATCATGTTTACCGGTTGTAGATTTCTTTTGTTTTCAGGATCATGAGTCACTAGCCCATTTTGTCAAGAAATCCATATGTTACATTTTCACAACTTTGCTTGTAACACTGCATAACACCTCATTTACTTAATTTCAAACTTTTGCTTCATTACAACTTAATATATCATGAACAAACTGGTCTGCAAAGGGCTTAAAAATCAGCATTTTTCGCGCAAATGGGGAGGAAAACAGTAGGATGGGCTGCACGAGACTCTTCCGGCACTCTCTCCAGCTATACATACACTCTTAGGTAAAGAATGAATAGCTTAATACTGTATTACTTTGTAACGGTTCTTTGTAAGTTCAGACTCAGTTGTTTTCTAACAAGTACATTGTTGTCGAAAATGTATACATGAATGAGCAGAGATACTGGTTTGGAAGACGTCTGTTTGAAAGTGATATGCTGTGGAATTTGCCATACTGATGTTCTCAATATCAAAAATGAACTTGGCATGTCAAGTTACCCCATGGTTCCAGGGTATGTGTACATTTGGTTAAAGATTTGCTGATTCTTTCGCTGCACAATGTCACCAGTCAATAAGATGTCACGTTTTTTTCATAAGTACAAGAACATTAGTTCTGATTGGTAGTTTTGAAGTAATAGAAGCTATTTGACATTGGCCATTTTATACTTGTGTTACTCTACCTGTGACATTTTGTACAGGCATGAGGTTGTAGGTGAAGTTGTGGAGGTCGGATCGGATGTGAGCAAATTTAAGGCAGGTGATGTGGTTGGAGTTGGCTACATGGTTGGGTGCTGTAAGAACTGCAGATCATGTAAGTCAGATAACGCACAATACTGCAACAAGAGGATTTGGTCTTACAATGATGTCTATGCTGATGGGACACCGACACAAGGTGGATTCGCTCGTGCTATGGTGGTTGATCAAAGGTATACATCAAGTTTAAATAATATGTACAAATATCTCATGTGTATGTTAAAAGGTTAATTGCAACGTTTACTTTGATTTTTTTAACAGTTTCGTGGTGAAAATTCCGAATGGTATGGCACCAGAACAAGCTGCACCTCTGTTATGTGCAGGGATAACAGTTTACAGTCCTTTGAACCATTTTGGGTTCAAAGAAAGTGGCCTGAGAGGCGGAATCGTGGGGCTTGGAGGTGTTGGACACATGGGAGTAAAGATTGCAAAAGCCATGGGACACCATGTTGTGGTGATTAGCTCATCTGACAAGAAGAGGGGCGAGGCATTGGAGCATCTCGGGGTGGATGAGTATGTGGTTAGCTCGGATACTGTCAGAATGCAAGACTTGGCCGACTCGTTGGACTACATAATTGACACAGTACCAGTGCTTCATCCGTTGGAGGCTCATCTCTCTTTGTTGGGAGTTGGTAGCAAGTTAATCTTGCTTGGTGTTATAAATACTCCCTTGAAATTTATCAACTCCATGCTTTTACTTGGTCAGTTTTCTTCTGAACTTCAAAGTTCTATAATACTGATATTCGTTTTCATATTGTCACATAGTTTGCATGATGATGTTTTAAATCGATTATTGAGGCGTATTTACGGGACTTAAGCAAGTCTTCTCTCATGGCTGGATGCAGGGAGAAAAACGATTACAGGAAGCACGGTTGGCAGCACAAAAGAGATGGAGGAAATGCTCCATTTCTGCAAGGACAGAGGCCTGACTTCTTCCATTGAGATCATTAAGATGGATTACATCAACACTGCCTTCCAGAGGCTCGAAAACAACGATGTTAGGTACAGATTCATCGTGGATGTTTCTGGAAGCAAGCTTGATGATGAATAGATGTGCTGCCTAAGCAGATTATATTATACTAGGAGATTCCCGAGTTTGTTTTAACTCTCAAGTATCAAAATCCGATGTGTAGTTTAATGGAGTTGGTTTGATTTAGACACGTATTTTTATTTTTTACCAGTATCCACGAGACTAATTCCACTGAGACTGTTGGACCCTTTCTCGGGGCAACTTACATCCGAAAGAATCGACACTTTATTAAACTCAGACAACCATTAATTTGATTTGGACATGTCAAGTGAAACATACCATTTGATCTAACAACCACAACAAAATTTTGATTTGGACCCGTCAAGTGGTGCGTACCGTTTGAACCAGCAACCAAACACAATGGTAGGTTTGGACATGTAAAGTGAAGTGATTGATAACAAAACCTTGTCCCACGGCATTAAAGTATGCCAGATTTTTTCGTCGTTCATGTTGTATTGCACCAACAACACACCTGTAGTAAAAGCTAAACTTCATTGCTACTTGTAGTTCAGATAGACCATTTATTCAGAAATTCACAATGGATATAATATAGGGCAAAAACTGAAAACACATCTCCATATATGTTGTTGGAAAAGTATTCTCTATTATGAACATTCACTACAGAGGCAACGGCCAACACCAGTTCGCTGTTTTCACTCTATTCTAAATCGTAGTAGAACAAACACAAGAGAATCGGGGCGCGGAAGACATTACAAGAAGGCAATCACTAGAATTAATTTCTCAGTCAGTTAGGATTAAACAATCACAACCCCAATCCCAGTAGCAAAAGCTCTTCCTCAAGAAACTGCTCTTTCCGACATGGACTTAGTAAAATAGGTTGTTGGCCAGTGAACAAAACCCTCAACTTTCATTTCATGAGCATGAATCACCTAGGTTCCGGTTCTAAAATTGTATGTAGCATTTCAGCTTACGGCAATTGGCTAAAATATATATTCATGACAAATCTTGATGGACTGAAGCCGCTCAAAATTACTGCACAAGAGTAGAAAAGGAGAAACAGTTTGAATTCATATATACAAGGATCCATGGCAATTCATAATCTTATGCTATGTTAGCTAAACAATCAAGTCCTGTTTTGAACAACCTTATTATTGTGCAAAGCATCAACTTGAAGGACATATTATGCATTGAAAAAGTAGAAGCGAAGAATTCCTTGAGGGAATTAATCACAGGTGCAGTTATTTGAACAGGAGGCAAATATGACATTTTAAAGGACTGGTGGCAAAAAAAATGTCACTAGTCCAGCAGATACATGGCGTAGAGATGCTTACAGATTGGAGAAAGGACAATGACGACGCCAATTGGATACAAGAACAAAGTGGTCCTCTCCAAGAAGGGTAACACTGCATGGATGGAGAAAGACTTAGTTAGCTTTTTAAGTAATACATATTATACATTGCACAAGAGATGATTCCTTAGTTCAATGTATGCTTACCATCATAGCCCAAATAATTTAGGTAGTGATAATATGAAATAGCTGCCATGAAGAGTAAATTTGATAGTAGAACAGGAATGAAACCATGAGCCACCAGAAGCGGGGATAGAAAATAATGCAGGACTGCAGAAAAAGTAAAATATGCATCAGTAGCTACTCATTTAGAAGTGAAGAAAAGTACCAATGAAGCATAACTTATGTTTACGCTTACCATAAAGCAGTACAAACATAGGGAAGAACGAGTTGCAATGTACATCAAAGGCGTACAACCTTCAAAGGGAAATAAAATGTCAGCAAAAGAGTTCCAGGGGTACAAAAAAAGAATAGTAGATTATAAGAAAGTATCCGGTTGACAACAGGAAACGGTCATCAGCTACACAGTATGACAGTACCAAAGACTCAGAAGATGAATAAGATACAAAAGGTTGCTAAAGAAGATCAGGACTTGCCATTCGACCCGTTGCTCAACCACATGACTATTTGGGGCTTCTTCTCGAAGATAATTATTAGTGAAGAACCTGTAAGAAATTGACCAAATAAACCATCAATGCACGCTACCTCCAAGAGCAATCGCATCAAGAAACTATCATTGCTTCTAAGTTGATCCATTTATGTGACATGAGAGTTACGTTTAAGTGTAAGATTTTTAGCATGATTCCAGTAATAGGCCAGATACTATTGCAATAATGGGGGCATTGTCCTCATTTTTATGTATCATATATCCCTAAAGCCAACAAAGAAAGCCATAGGCATATGATTTGCATCTGGAACGCAAACATCTAGATGGTGAACAAACAAATTTAACCATATGGTGAACTTCCCATAAGATTCAGTTCTGGGCAAAACTGGATAGCAATCTAACATTTCTGGAGAAACTAAGAATGAGAATTTAGGGTGCCCCAAATATTTAATTAATCAGAAGTGCCTTGGATCTTCAATAGAAATTTATATCATCTGAGGTTGAAACCCCTATAAGCTAAATGAATCTTTACGAGGTTTATGCACTTGTAAATTGTAAGAGTGGTTTGTATTATGTTAATATGATTGAGAAAGTAAGTTCAGAGTGAACAGATATGAAAGGCCATCCAAACTGGTACGCTTGGTTACCGATTAATTATGAGGCCAGCCAAACTGGAAAACTCGAGTGAACAGAGATATAGGCCATTCAAACAGGAAAACTCGAGTAAAAGGGTTCTGGTGCAAACCTACAGGCTTTAGTTATGAGCAACTGATTAATTTCATGGATCAAATAACAGCATGCTAACCTAACAAACTGGAAATTTAATGGCTGTCTATATATATGTTATGTACTCCTCACTGAAGTTTAAACTATATAAACTCCCAGTCCCAGATGTTTCCACTTCTTTCCCCAATATAACATACTCTTGCAGAAGATAGATTTAGTTCCTAAATCCACTAGATGAGCTCAATTCCAAATCCCCTATGATCCATGGACAGAGTGGTAATAAACTACGATTAGGCTGTTAAGCATTCCAACGTGGTACAGAACAGAACTGATAAGAAAGGGCTTGATGAACTAGAAACAAGGATTGAAAAGGTTTGCATCTCGAATAGAAGTCAGTGAGTGAACAACTAATCTAATGCAGAGCAATACAGAAACACATGCACGAAGGCAGCAAAGTTTATTTGTCCTTACTCCTTACCAACAAATAGTAGCCAATAATGCACCTGTTACGAGGAAATGGAAAAGTAATACTGAAATAACTACAAAAGCAGCATGTCCTGCGCTGTGATCATACCTGAAAGGGAAAAGGATGGAATGTCAATGAACAAACTTATCTTTGGGGAGAGAAGGTAAAAAGGATGTCAAGCACTCAGTTCATACGCACAACCAAGTAAGGTTTGTCTGGATGAGAATTACAAATAGGAATCATGTTAAGCGTAACTGGTGCTTCAGAGTCTAAAAGAAATACTTACGCGGCACAATAAGCCACTGTACAAACTGATAACAGAAGACTACATATGACAACAAATGCTGGATCATCACGTGCCCACTGATTCTTTGTTTCTGCACAAGGAAATGGCTATGAGCTAAAAAAAGTGAAAATAAGAACAGTATACGTGTGCATCTGCAAGCCATAAAAAGGTTCACAAAACACTCCGGATGAGTGGGACGTTCTAGCAACAACATAACAAAGAAATATCAAATGGCCAAACAAATTAGCTAATTAACATAATTGACCCAAAAATACAGGCACGAAAGATAAAACAAAATGAAAGGGCGCTTACGCTTGTGATATTTGGTGTGCTGGTAGCTGTATCCATTGCAAGTTGACATGCAAAATGGAGAAAAATATGATCAGCAATCGGAGGTATAAGACTGCATATCTAAGTTTACATAGCTCTTAGATGTTGAAATTTCTTACAATAGTTATACACTTTTTCATCTTTTTGACATAGGACATCAATAACTAAATGCCCACAATCTCATGAATAATGTTTGTATAACTAAATCAGCATAGTATTCCACGGTACTGCCAGCCTTCTATTATTTGACACTTCTTGTAGACAAAAATTAACAGGCCATAACTACTCACATGTTCCAGTCCAAACATTCATCTAGTTTACCATTTGCACAATCTAACAATCTGTAAGTGGTATACTGCTTACATATGGATATGTATGGTCATGGTGAGACAATTAGGTTCGCATACCGTTTTCACACAGTAACAGTATTCATAAGAAGTAAGAGAGCTCAGACAAAAGTTATGGATATGTATAATATGTGACAACTCATAAAGATCACTAATCTAATAAACCTTATGCTTGACAAGGAACCATATGTCAGACTTAAAAAGGTACTAGAATATGATGTAAGCAGAGGTACTCACACGACTTTTGGTGATGTGCAGAGGTGAAGCATTTGCCAGAATGTATATTCAACATCCATTTGCTGCCACTGCATAGAGATCAAACAACTTTGATTTCACATAGTATATCAATACAACAAATTACAAGATTACAACCAGCTCAAGCTCAGAGCAGTTCAGAATGTAAAATGACTCAAACAGTAAAACTCAAAACACTATTATTCAAAAAAAACACATCATCATATTATAAGCCGAACCATGACGCAAAGCCAATGAGTCTAGAAGGACAAGCATTAACAGTTCACTCTCTGGCCAAGCTGAATATTCACATAAAAAAATGATACAGCAGTTATTTAACCAGAGGAAATAAACAAATGAGAGAGATTCCATGAAATACATGGTGCTCTTACCTAACTTACATTGTATCTATTGTGAATATAGAGTACATAATAGGAAGAGTTCAGTCAAGACTCTGTACTCTCATATATATCCAAGTCTGTAAGATGCCACACATAAGTTTGAGATTGAGAGCTCAGCCTCCTAAGTAATCACTCGTGAACAAGATTATTGATGCTCAATGGCATTTTGTTAATGATGAATGAAGATTAAATTCCCAAGAAAATCTATCAAAGCTTAACCAAATGCAGTTCTCTCCTCCTCCTTCAACTGAAGCTCCCACACCACAAGAACATTTCCAGAAAATTCTGATCAAAAGATTGCTATATGCTAATTACAATAAATCTACTCCGAAGTTGATTCTAATATACTATCTTCGCCATCATATCCCTCTCAAAGTTACATTGTTAGCATGATAACTACATGAAATTCTTATTCCAGTTGAAATCAATGCTACATTTCCTCAATTCCCGAACAATTCAAATTCCCACTATACCACGAGCTTCACAATTAAAATAGAGCAGTTATATGCCGAGACAGTTCAGAACTATCCACTCCCTGAAATGCTCACCCACTACACATCAACCAGATGCTAAATGATAGCTTCTGGTTATACATTGACTGAAATCTAGCATGCCAGCTACGTGTGAAAATTGTCACCCAATTCCCAAATCCTACTTCATACTGAAGATCCATTTCCTGTCCTCAAATAAAAACAATTTGAGCTAGCTTCTGATTACACCAAGAGCTAGACAATTAGCAGAGAGCAGTGAGACAGTTCAGAACTATCCACTGCCTGAAATTCTCATGATCTCATCCATTACACATCAACTGGATCATCAAATCATAGTTTCCGACTATAGATCAACTGAAATCTAGCATGACAGCTATGTGAAAACACTCACATCCAAGTTCATAAATCATATTACTTCATATAGAAGCTCCATTTCCTCAATTACGATAATTTGAGCTTTAATTCATACCAGGAGTTAGACAATTCGCAGAGAGCAATTAGATTATGAGATACACCTTCATAATCACATTATCCCCATTCCAGATTTCAAAATGCAGCCTGTAGAACTAAATCAATCGACTAAAAAAACATCACATTACAATAGATTTAACAACCATCTGATTACCATTTGCAGCTTAAGATCAAGATCCGATCCACAATTCAGCAATAAACTACACTAAATCACTGAACAAGCAAAACAATGAGGAAAACAAACCTTGATTATTCTGCGAAGGTACTGAGGAAGAAAAGAGCTGGAACGGGAGTAAGAGCCCGAACGGGTCTTAACTGATGTAGAGGTCGGAAGCATCTTCTTCCTCTTCTAGTTTCTGCAATTTGTTCTGATAGATTTACAGCAAGGAGTTGATTTGAGAAGAAGATCTCTTCAATTTCACGTTTGTTTCTCTAATTCGTTGTGTTTCTGGTAAATGGTGACAATGCCATTGCCATTGACTGGAAACTCATGATTGTATTGGGCCGCATTTTTTGTTATTTAAGTTCTGGTGAGTGGCAATTTGGGCTTTCATACCATGCACGAGAAGGCCCATTCAGCTACCCCACCCCACACCATTCGGGAGAGTCCCGATCGATTTTAACTTAAAAATAACATTTCAAAAAATAATTATACAAAAAAAATTATATCATATGCACACTATAATACAAAAATAATTATATCATGTGCACATTATAATACAATATTATATTTAAAAATTATATTATGTAAATACTATTATACAGTTTTTTCTATATAATATAAAAAATTGGGTATTTTTGGCAGAAAAAAAACAGATAATTCCTTTTTATCTTTGGCTCAAAAAGTAGTAGGTGGCGATACATTTCCCACACCCTTGGGGTAACTGTTTCTAGCCCTGTTTCTATGTTTTAAAGCCCGGCGAGTCAATTCAAATTTCCTTTAAACGAGTTCCTTACATATTGGTACTTCTCTCAAAATTCTAGTTTGATTAGAGACTCTAAATTACCATACGATATTAACTCATGAGCCATTGAATTAAAACATTATATTAACTCGTAAAGAAGTTCCATTTCCTCAGATTTGTATATGGTTCATGGACCATCATCCTCGGTTATCATACAGAAAAGTAAGTAGCATTCTCTAAAATCTGCTGGATCTCTTCTTGTGTATTGTATGGAAATTCTGAGTCTTTGAAAAAATTTCAAATGAACATTGTAAATTCGTAGTTGTCTCTGCATCACACATTGATATTCAATTATTTATCTCCAGACCTGGCATCTTCATGAATAGTTCTCATCTTTTCTTGAACCACAAAATGACAGAATTTAAAGCTAAATATGAAGTCAAGAGAAGTTTAATTTAACAGAAAGTGCAAAAACAGACTTTTTCTGAAAGTTAACTAGAAATGATTTCACACTAACTCTATAAAGAGGCTTTTGCATACATGGAACTTAGTATCAACTATCTACCATACAATTCAGTACCCTGAATTTTCATCGCATTGTTTGAAATCTTTCTGATTTGAGATAACATGTAAACAAATTTCATAGATCCAAATGTACCAAGGTGATCTAGTATCACATTCCTGCTGAAAACAATAAAGAAAGGGAAGATAGCACGCAACGATTGGTCCTACTATGTTGCTGTCTTCATAACGACTCTTGCCCAGTGACACAAGCTTCCTCCGGTAACTGAAAGCTTAAGCAAAACATTGCCTGTAGAAAACCAAATTCCAACCAAAATCATCTCATCATATGACGTGATGAAGAAAAAAACTTAACTTTCACGAACCCAGTCAGCAGCTTGTACCTTGTTAGGTGCAACATCTCTAACCCTGTGAAATATTGGGCCGTGAATTGTAGTTCCCAGGGCTTTCTCTGCTTCCTGAATGATAACGGAGTTCTTAGTAGACTAAAAGGAGAAGAACTTAATTCATGTACTATAAAAGGTCAAACACCTTGTTGGAAAGAGTAAGTGTACAAACGGAACTTACTGATACTATGTATTCTTGTGTTTCACTTGACCTTATGAAGCAATAGCAGTGGATCCAGGGGAGAGATCCTTTCCAGTGTTTTTTATTGATACAACCTCTAAAGGCATCTGCAAGGATTACATTCATGCATTTCCTTCATCTATGATTTATGATTCAACAAATGAACATACGAGGAACAAAATTTCCCGGAATATGAGCTTTAGAGCTTCACAGAGAACAAAGGAGAGAAGTGATTGCATGGTATATCCAAGAGCTCAAAATGAGATGAGACATTACTACTAGCTCGGGGGCTTACCACCTTCACAAGCTTTTCTTTGGTGCCAAATTTCAAAGAAAGCAGGTAGAATCGACTAAACTGAGAGTGTTCGGTTAAGTATTAGCAGAAGTGCAGAAAACCTAGGTTTTCCTTTGTGGATGTCAAATTTTCAGAGATGAGGATCAAAATGTCCTGCTAAAAATCTCAAGTCTAACAAACTCTCTGCAAACAAGAAATACAGTAGCGGCCTTCTCTTGGAATAAGATATATGTTAAGTTGAAAAGGGAGTTAAAACACCTATATGCGAGTACAATATCATGAGATGAATAGACTTTAAACTCCAGTTCCATTTAGAACATTTACATAGCAACAAATGTTCAAGAAAAAGAGTGAATAAAAGTAAAAGTTGGGTGCAAGGAATTGAAGAAGCAGGAGAGAAGTTACCGATAAATTGTATAGCAGAGGCAGGTAAATTCATTATGACATGATCAAAATGCTCCCAAGGCTTTGAATTAATTGGTGCAGAAGTCTTGATGCGTTTATTCGAGGTTTTCTTTTTCTTGTCAGCCACATTTTCGGCAGTAGGTAAATTATCTGCAGCAGTCAAAGTAGCAAACTTATAGAAACCACTAATAGCATCCAGAAAGAAATGTGATACCGGTAGAAATGGTAAAACTTCATTGAGTACTTCTAGCTTTAGGTCCCCTCACACTTATCTTTAATCTTCCTCCCCAAAAGGTTGTTGAAGTTGAACTTAGTACTTTCACATCTATTCCATTTTGGATAGTTCAACAGATAAGAGAACCAAGTGTAACAAGTTCACGGAAAGAAAAGAACAATGAAATAAAGAATGAAAAGAGGGAGGAGAAGGTCAAGTTTGAGGGGACTGTTAAGTTAGAGGACCACATTTAAATCAAGCCAAAACAAAAACTACTCGAAGCAACTTTATACTCCCTCTTTTCCAAAAGGTAGTAGACCTTCTCTATACATCCAGTCATTCAAACATCAATATTTTCATAATCCCGAGAAGGATAGCAGTCTTTTTTAGGGTATAAGTGGAGGAAAATGTTTGAGAAAAACATTCTTGATAGCTATCAAGTGACAAGATTTTGGATAGAAAAGGCCCTTGCATGCTGGAAAGCAGGGAATATTTAGCAATCTTTCAATCAATTGAGTCTATCCTACCTTCATATAAACTTTCAGCAGATCTTTTTGATGTAGCTAAATCGGCACCTTCTTCAGCACTCACCACCCTTCCTACACTTTCAGAATTTGTGCCATTTTCTTTTGGTATTTCTTTTAAATGACCTAAAATAGGCCTAAAAGTTAATACATATCATAGAATCATTGCAAATAACAAAGCCAAAACATGTTTACCAGCTAAAAGACTGTCTTCCAACTTGGTGTGACCATTATTATACAGTCCCACTTCATCTGTATTAGATTCTAGACACACTTCATTTGGAGGCACTTCCATTAATGAGGAGATAAACTTCCGGGCATCCAAGTTGTACGCAAAGACCAAATTATCAACCTTGTTGATTTCTGCATTGATTTTCAAATAGCGAATACTATCTGGATTTAAGTCATTTGCATATACTTGGCAACCTTTTTGTGCTGCTGGAATAGCAAATGGACCAATACCAGCAAACATATCACAAACTGTTTCTCCAGCCTGGAACATAGAAATTAGCCTCATGTGTTCATGCTCCAACCTGGAATTCCAATATACCAAGCTATAATCGAGCTTGAATGTTGCCCCATACTGCTTAACCTCTGTAACCATATTACTTTCTCCAGCCAGCACTTCAAACTTTGGCACACGGAACTCATTTGTTATGGTCCCAACTTTATTGACAATGGTCTTGATTCGTGGATAATTTTTCTAGAGAGTAAAATGGATAGCAGACATCAGCATGGGATAAATACATAAAATATTTTCATATATATTTAAATCTGCGGAGTGTATTTGAAAGGTTGAATTAATTAAGAAATGCCATTACAAATTCGGATAACGAAATGTTTGAACTGTAAAGATCAGTAATAATATAATCGCGCAGGAACACATTTTCCGAATGAGGTGAAGATTCATCCTTGCATAATCACGTCATGAGATACAGTATGCCAGGCTCCTAGTCTGCTAAGTCCAATATATAAATTACTCTTGGATTGAATCAATTTTCCTATTACTGTTTTGAGGTTATGAGAGGCACATATGTACACAAGTGCAACGATGTTCAATCTTGCATATTTTCACATTAGCTCACCTCCAACAACATCATTTAACAACAGTGATGTGCCGTCTATACAAGGATACAGAATAAGGATAACTACACAACAGTATTACGAACAATGCATTAACGGTTAACCAGAATCTTACTGCTAACAACAGCTCGATATGATGTCGAGCATTTTCATTTTATTTTTTTAAATTGCAATGAAAAAGTCACTAGAGATACCGACTGCAGGTAAACAAGATGAATCGATGAGCCAGGAAACATGTTCTTTAAGTTCATATACATCTGATAGCAAGTAACTAAACAACATTTTGAAATGTTCTTTATCATTGTGTGATATTTACATATCATGTCGAACAGTTGAAGTCAATTATAGAACATAAAGATTCACAAGAATGATATATTTAACTGTAAAAAGTCATATTTCACTAAAGCATGAAAACTTATCAAACATATCTCAAGACTACAAGAATTTGCATGAGTACCATATTAACTTACATCGAGGATCACTTTGGCCACAACATCCTTATACTGGAGTAAATCATCTGTTATATTCAGGTGTGCAATGTGGCCTGCATGAAAAGAAAAAGGTCTAGTTTAGGAATCCTGAACAGATATTTTATGCGAGAATATTTAGGTGCAGACTACAACCATTAAAAAAGAAAGAAAAAGAATAATAACAAAGCACTCATCACCAAGAAGCACTCATTAATCCAGAAGAAATACTTAACTATTGTCTCAAACGATGAAGGGACTTCAATGCCAGCGGGCAGAATCTGCTTCAATATATGATCTGCAATGCACAACACTCAATGTCAAGTAAAATTTAGCAACAATAGACGTCTACATTTGCAGGATCCAGTCAACTTGTCCTCACTCAGACCAAATTTAATTTGGTACAATATGTATAAGCATGGAACTAATTATGCAATTCATATACAGCGTTAAATAATTTTGCAAATATATTATGATGAAAAAAAACAAGTAAAAGGTAATGAAAATGCAGATTACCTGCACCCCAGTAGGAATAATCGAGGGTAAGCGAATACGGGACTACTTCAATTTCTAATTTCTCCTTCAGCTCATCAATTTTATGACCAGGGATTCCAGACAAATCTGTCCAACATATTCATATATAACTTCAGCTCATCACTTCACATAACCAGTATCAGTTACACCGATGTCCAAACCAAAACACCAGTTAATAGCTAAACACATACATACAAGAGTACTAAATACTAATGTTCGAAGTGTCGGAAACTTTCCAGTTCAAACAATTTACCTCTCGAATGAAAATGAATTAATACACAGTGCATTACAATAGCGGGTAAAGATAGTACCTTCACTGCTAATTCTCTCAGATAAAATTGCATAACGATGTTTCGGGCAGGTGGGGTCTTCGATAATCGGTTTAACTCGTGGCCTGTCAAGCAAGTACCTTTTTCCAAAAAAAAACAAGAAGTTGAAATACAAATGAAGAAAATTGAAACGAAAAAGCTGGCTTACCAGCAAGAATGAAGATGCATACCCGTTCAGAACTCGAGTTACGAGCTTACAATGCTCTCTAGGTACCCGAAGAGCCAATAGAGTCAGTTTCAGGTCGAATTTGCTTTCGTCCAGCTTAATCATTGGTCCGTTAATTTCAGTTGATGGTAGTCAGATGTAACCTAATCTGCCGATTTGGTACTATTTTGCAGCGTTGGATGAAGATTGAAGGCGATGGTCTCTTTTATTTCTTCTTTTGATAGTTCGACTTCTTTTCCCTTTCAATTGACACCATATTGCTAATGGCGCCTTTACTTTGAGTCTTTATTCTTTCAAAATCTTTACAATTGGATCCAAACAAATTGCATTCTCTGTCTCTTTTCTATTCTTTTCTTGCAAGAACTTTCAATAATAACGAGGCTCCAATTAATAAGCTCTCAAAAGTTGTTGCATGCATTTGCTCCGACACAACATAAATCTGTACATATACTTGTATGGGAGAAGCTTCCAACTCTCGTTTGGATTCATAAACCTCGTGTAATGAAGGTCATTGCCAGCATTGATGATGACGAATCATGATTAAAACTATGAGTTATTATCCTTTTGATATATACCTCATTTTTACCCTATATATAATATCTCCATACAACGTCTATAATTCTAAACTCGAATTTGATATATGCATGCATCTTCTAAAAATCTCCACACCAATACTACGCCAAGTGAAAGAACAAAATGTTGGTGCCGGAGCTTCAAAGAAGCTGCCATTTGGGTAATACTTAGCTCGTAGGAGTCGAGACAATAGTGTATTAGGTTGTGTAAGCAACCTCCAAGCTTGTTTTGCTAAAAGAGCCAGAATAAACACATTAAGGTCTCGAAAGCCAATACCACCATCTCTCTTACTTTCCTTCAAAGCTTCCCATCGAAGCCAATGAATCTTATCAGTGCCCTTATTACCCCCCACCAAAACCGAGCAAACATAGATTCCAACTTATCCGGAAGTGTCTTGGGACGACGGGAGCAGCTCATAGCGTATGTGGGGATAGATTGGAGCACATATTTTATCAGCACCTCTTTACCTGCACTAGACAAGTTTTTGCTCTCAAACCCTTGGATACGTTTCCAGATAGTAGCACGAATCGAGGCGAAGGTCTCCTTCCGAGATCGTCCAACAGCTGATTGAAGCCCCAAATATTTGTCATGGCATTCAATCTCTTCTACCTGTAGAATCCTCAATATCCGAACTTGTTCCCTCTCATCCTCGCCCTCACTAAAGACCAATGTTGATTTCTGAAAATTCACCTCTTGTTAGAAGCCTTACTATACACCGACAGTACCTCCTTAATTCTCCAAGCTGCCTGTGTGGTGGCTTTACAATAGATGAAGGTGTCATCAACAAACAGGAGGTGGGAGATGCTAGGGACCCCACGACAGATCCTCACTCCCTCAAGCTCACCATGAACAGCCGATTTAACATCGCACTAAGAGCATCCGCCACAAATAGAAAGAGGTATGGTGAAAGGGAGTCTCGCTGTTGGAGACCTCTTCCTGGTCGAAAAGTGGAGCTAGTCGCCCCATTCAAGATCAACGAATAGGACATAGAGGTAACACACTGAAGAATCATGTACACCACCTGCACATTGAAGCCTAAACGAAGCATAACTTGTTCCATAAAGCACCACACAACCCTATCATAGGCCTTACTCATATACAATTTAAGAGAGAAGAAACCACCACTCTGATTTTTATTCTTTTTAATAAAATGGTTGATCTCATAGGCTATCAGAACATTGTCAGTGATTAGACGACCAAGGACAAAAGCAGATTGTGACTCATCAATAAGACTCGACATACAAGGTTTTAGTCTGTTTGTAATGGACTTAGAAGCAATCTCACATTACTTAAACTAATGGAACGAAACTGGGTCATAGACTCTGGTTTAGCACATTTGGGGATCAAGACAATATGTGCATGATGAAACGAATCAAGAAGAGAGACAGTGTTTAAAAAATCAAGTACACAATCAAAAACAGGGGATCCAACAATATGCCAGTACTTCTGGAAGAAGAGGGCTGGCATACCATCAAGGCCTGGAGATTTAATGGGATACATATCAAACAGGGCTTTTGTTATCTCATCTCGCGAGTATGGACGGTTCATGAGTTGATTAACCGCTGTAGTTACTCGAGGAACATAGTACTCAAAACATCCTCCAGTTCTTCCTGTGTGGGGGATCGTGAACTAAAAATACCATGAAAGTAGTCAATAGCTATACGTGCAATGCCCTGCTCATCCACAATCAATTCGCCACTGTTGTCCCGAAGACCCCGAATCTCATTCTTACACTTCTGTGTACTAGCCCTAGCATGAAAGTATGTAGTATTTTTATCCCCCTCCAACACCCACTGAGCTTTACCCTTTGTCTCCACAACATCTCCTCCTTGTCAAGCAAACCTTCCAATTCAATTCTAACACGGTTCTCCTCCTCCACAGTGTGCTGGTCTCGAGTTGCTCTCTGCAACCGAGCCAACTCCTCTTTCAAGTTCAGCACCTTCTTCTGAATATTACAAAACTTTGTCAAATCCCACTCCATGAGACCAACTCTCAAGTTATGAATATTATCATTAAATAAGTCACCAGCACCTTGATCAAGTCCCCTATGTCAACACACTTAATAACCGATTCACTTTGATTTTCTTTTGCCCACATAGCTTCGAACCGGAAAAGCTTTTGTTTTGTGAACTCTACCTGAGTGGGGATGCTTTCCAAGCGTACCAATAATGGACAATGGTCCAAGCAGCGAGAAGATAAGTGTTGGACCGTAGCATGCGGGAATTGCACCATCCAATATGATGAAGCAAGTCCCCGGTCTAACCTACACCAAATGGTGTGTGGTGCCAATCGCCTATCCGTCCAGGCGAAGGGAAAGCTATGGAAACCAAGATTAGAGAGATCCACGTCCACTATAGTTTCCCGGAACTATCGAAGACGCCAAACCGATGAAAACTATAGTGGACGTCCTTAATGCCTTGTCTTCCTTGCCTTGGAAGACACCCCCCCCCCCCCCCCCCCGCCCCCCGACCACCCCCTGTTTTTTTTATAA
>JAYMSP010000603.1:0-45961 GCA_036897095.1 Plantago elongata | reverse complement strand
CAATTTACTTTTTTTCCCCTATAATGCATTTTGTCAATATCATATCAAGAGTAAGTGTTGAATTTTAGTTATTTACTATAAACAAGAGAGCATTTGAAATAAATGGGTTTCCAAAAACATTCCATCCGAATTATATTGGAAATTAAAATATGTAGAAAAACTGTTGAAATAATAACGACAAAATTAGTTATGTTGGAAAATTTTGTTGGTGTTGATTGCTCGATTCTTTATTTAAACGATGTTCCAATAAAAAATTTATTGCAACATAAATTTTTTGGTACATTCGTTGTTATCTTTTAATTTATTTCATCAGATTAATTTATTGTTGGTAATTTGTTGGTAATAGCAACATATACTGCTCCGTTGAAATTTCTTGGTTGGTGTTGCCATCTTTTTTTGTAGTGACCAATCTTGCCAGCCAGTTGAACACAAAATAGATCCATCAACATTAAGAGACACAAAATGCGGGGGAGGGGAGATACGTGAGCAGTAAAGAGGGGAAGGGGTAGTCTGTTTCATTGGGATTTTGACTCGAACATTTTGGACTAACTGATAATACCGTTTTTTAAGAAATTAAAGATCAATTTGTTGATGATGGAACACCCAATCATTCATGCCTTCCCAAAAGAGCCAGCTACAGTGTAGAAGCATCAGCTAAGTTGGATCGTGCATTCAGACGGAGATGGAATAAAACCGAAGTGAAGGCCCAATCTGAGTCGATAAAATTGTCAGGAAAGATCCAAAAATGAAAATTATCAAACACACTGCATTTAAACAAGAGGTGTTCCAAGCATTCATACTCAATTTGGCACATTGGACAAGATGGCGAGTTTAGAATAGATTTGGAGTGAAGACAGAGGGCAGTAGAACCTTGTCATGGGCTACAATCCAAGCAAAATTTTGAAGCTTGGGATCTGTAGTAAAATGCCATATCCTATACCACGGCCAATTTGGAGATGAGACTGGTCGAAAAAGAAGCTGTTGATAAGCCGTCTTGAGAGTAAAATCTCCCGACGAATGAAAAGGAGAGACCAATTTGTCAGGGGTCTGAATTGGTGAAATTTGGATGGCCAAAATTTCAACCACAAGATCCTCCGGCAACAGAGACCGGAGTTTCGTCAAATCCCAAGATCGTTGAAAATGACATCATTAACTTTCTGCTGGGTGAGAGGTTGAGGGGTGGAAGTGTAAGAGGAAATCATTTTATTACCCACCCAACGGTCATTCCAGAAGTCAATTGTTTCCCTGTCACCGATTTGCCAGGCCACCAAAGAACCCAAAGTCTCGCGAAGACGGAGCAAAGATTTCCATAGCCAACTATGAGAGGATTTCAGCCTCCCATAACGTATTGCTTGGAAAATATTTTTGTTTGTACACTGTAGCCCACAAGGAGGAAGTTGATGACGAAGTTTAAGAAAATAAACTAGGTTAAGCATAGTCAAATCACGAATAGCAAGGCTGCGAAGAGCTTTAGGAGTACAAACATATTCAACGCATACATCCCCGAATTCTACCTTGATGCGTAGAATTCCAAAGAAACGACGTATTCAAACGATTCAGATGAAGGATCGTATGAGCAGGGACGGGTGCCACTGACATAGTATAAGCGGGACCGCATTAGTAACAGACTGAAGTAAAACAGACCTGCCAGCAGCAGACAAAAGACGATTGTACCAAGCGTTGATGTGAGAAGTTTTCCGAGTGATAAGATCGTCAAAGAAATCCACCTTCTTACGACCAAACAAGAAGGGGATGCCAAAGGTACTTATCTTGGCGGCAGTTGTAACTGACCCCCAGGTCATTGACAATTTGACTTTTCCTGGCCTTAGAAACATTAGGGGAAAACAAAATACAGGATTTAGTCCAACAGATGGATTGTCCTGAGGCTTTGGCATAGACATCAAGATAACGAGTAAGCGTATTAACAGATTCTCGACTTGCTTTGCAGTATCATACAATCATCTGCAAAGCTAAGTAACGGAATAGGTGGAGCATTAGCCGCAGGTTTCAGAATGATATGGTCTTGTTGTTCATGTGATGGATCAGGAGAGTTGTGAAATGATCCTGACTCAGGATGAAAAGAAACAAAGACAAATAGTCCCCTTGATGAATCCCTCGAGTACGGGGACCAAGAGGATGATCTCTCCGAGTTAACCTTAACCAAAAAGGTAGCAGTCGAGACACACTGCATAATGAGATGAATAATCCAATGATGGAAATTATACTTGGCGGGGCAAGTTTGAGAAAAGGCCATTCAAGCCGATTGTAGGCTATTGCAATATCTAACTTAAGTGCCAAAAAGTGTTGTCGAGAATTCTTTTTATGGGACATAGTATGCAGAAGTTCGTGGGCCAGCATCACATTATCACCTAAATGGCAGCTAGGAACAAAGTCATTTTGGAAGGGGGAAATTAGTTTAGACATAAAAGGTTGGAGCCGACCACCAGAATTTTAGTAATGATCTTATACGATACATTACAGAGACTAATGGGTCGGAATTGGCTTGGCTCCGAAGTGTCAGGTTTTTTAGGAAGAACAACATTTGAGTATCATTCAGTCCCAAAGGCAAATGGCCCGATTCAAAGAAGGTTCGAACGAAATGACAAATTGAAGGACCCACCAAGCCCCAATGATGATGGAAGAAACCAGCACTAAACCCGTCGGGGCCTGGAGCCTTAGTAGGCCCAATAGACCTAACCGCATCCCATACTTCAATATCGGTAATCTGAGTCATTCAACTGGAATTATCCATACCAGTGAGAGTGGGGAGCTGAAGTTTTTGAAATGGAGAAATATCCAACCCAACGGAAGTGGACTGGGCTTTGAAAAAGTTTTGGAAGGCTTTAAAAATAAGGCCTGGATCAGTAATCCATGCCCCTGAACTATCGCGAAGGCCATGAATAAAATTAGCGCGCTTTTGACTTGTGGCATGGGCGTGAAAATAACGAAAATTCGTGTCACCGAACTGAATCCAGTTTCGTTTTGCCCGTTGCTCTCTGCTTCAGCAAATCACACAGTTTTAATACGATTTTCCATGGGTCCACAAAAAACTGAATTATGAGGCAGATTACGGTCAACAGATTCTAACTGCGTTTTAAGTTGAGTAATTTCAAAAATAATTTTATGAAGAGGAGCCAGCTTCCATTCGAGAATTTCCGCAGCAAGACGAGATGTATTAAAGGTCGAATTTAACGGGTGCCCATTAGTCCAGAAATATTAAAATTCGAATTTACACCCCACATATTTTCATATCGGAAATGTCGAGACTTCTTAATCGGAGTTGAGTTTGTGTCTAATAACAAAACCTTATGATCGGAAGTGGAGTCGGAATATGCCGAAGTAAAGTCTGAGGGAATTTCCGCACCCAAGCACCATTCGAATAAGCCTGATCCAAATGTTTACAAATAATAAAACTGTTGAATTGACAATTAGCCAAAGTAAACATCGAACCATAATAACCTAAATCCGCTAAGCCAGAATCATGCAAACGAGAAGTATTTTGAGGTCACATGATAATTAATTGGTAGTAGGGAATAAGGAATGAATATTATATATTAAAATAAAATATATTATCCAATATGGATGTAATGAGTAAGGTCCCAGTTTTTACATATCAGTACGACCAAAATATATGATTAAATATACTGCAAGTTTAATAAAGCAACATTTTCTAGCTAGTAATGTATTTGTAAAGTATAATTGATATAAATGGATTAATTCAACACGGTCACTACTCGTAACTTTTATTATGTTTACCTTATTACAACTGGGAGTAGCTGGACTATCCTCATGCAAGGTTTGAAGCTAGCAAAGCTTAATTCCTTGCAGGATTGGTTGAGAAAATTTTGAATACTTTGTGGCTTTAGTCAAGAATTCAATATAATTTACTACAAAACAAAACGTGCTGGATTCCATTTTGTGCCATTTCAAAGGTGCCTTACATGCAAGATAGTTTTGACAAACTTTTGTACTTCTTTTCATATTCAATTTTCATTCGTCTAACTTCATTTTTTATTCCTCTTTTAAAAAATTTATCTTTTACTTTACACATTATATCTCATACTTTATTTACTTTACTCCTTACTTTATTACAATCTCTTCTATTTCATTCACTTTTTTATTTATTATAATTCCTTCTACTTTATTTACTTTCTTTTAAATATTTATATTTTATTTTATAAAAAATTAAATTCGGAACGAAAGGAGTATATACGTACATGACACCAGGGTGACATTTGAATTTTGAAGTGTGGTTGAATTTCATGTAGCTAGCATTCTTATTAACCGATACAATTGAGGTCTTGCATATATTTTACGTAGTCAAGAATTTCGGCCAAAAAAGTGAACCTAATGAGTGAAATTTCAGAGACCGGAAAGTTGTCAACAAAATTAAAGTGTAGAACACAATTTCAATGTCAAAAGCAGCGTTTAGACTTTACGGAGCTTCCCTTTCACTAACTTTTTCCGACCATGTAGAAATTAAGCGAATGTATTTTCGATTTCCGACAAGATTATTATATTTGGTATAACTCTGACTCCACTGATATTCTATTTGCGGCACATGATTCTAGTTATTGGCTTCGGCCTGTTTTCAACCTGCTTCAGAATTGGATTAGTTCTTGGGAAATTTCGCCGCAACGTTCAAGTGGAGTAAAATTTAAAAAAAAAAAACCCGAGAGATGAAATTTTTGTGAAAAATAACTAAGTTGTAAAAGTGTTATATCACGAGGAATAAATGATACACTTTTTATATTTAAAAATATATATGTAATGTGACGATATACAACTTTTTTTTAAATATAAAATATATTATCAAACTCCAAACACAGTAAAAAATTGGAGGCAATCCAGAACGATCCAGAACGATCCACCCAAGCCAAGCTCAACTCGGAACCATGATACTTAGACAGTCCACTGTGGACGGTCGTGTGCATCGGTCGCCGCTCCTCCGCGATCTCGCCCACTATGAGCGGTTGTGGAGCAGCCCTCAATCGGTTGTGATTGAGTTGTCGTTTGGGGTTGGCCCCACCGTGGATCCAGCCCCAAACGGCTAGTGTCCTAGCCCAACGGCTGGGACACGTGCTTAACACCTCAAATTTCACGCCTTTCTCTCTTTTAAACTCAAAATACTCTTAATAAACCTTCTAAATATCACTTTGCTAATGTCTTCTTCATCACATCACTCCGAGGATGAAGTGTTCATGTCCAATCTGGAGTTGGAATCCGAAAGGTCAGCATTCGAAGCTGTATCCAATAGTTCAGTGATGGCAGTGAAATTCTTCCAGACGGTGGTGCCGCAGTACTTCGTCGAGTCTTCTTCACAACCGAAGGAGAAGCACACTCGCACTTACAACAACCAAAAATGCGAGTAACATCATGATCAAATGATGGAAGATTACTTCGCCGACAATTGTGAGTGCACTGCAAAGCAATTTCGTCGAAGGTTCAGAATGACGAAACCATTATTTTTTAGGATCGTTGAGGCCATCTCAAACCACAATCCAGGCTACTTCAGGGCTGGCCCAGATGCTACCAGTCGCTAAACGCTCTCGAACTTGCAAAAGTGGACTGCGGCGATGAGGATGCTCGCATATGGTTTAGCCGCGGATGTTGTTGACGAATATACAAGGTGTCTTGAAATTTCTGCTTTGAAAGCATTGAACAAGTTTGTGAAAAGATAGACCTTGATGGCCAGAGACAAATTGTCATTAGTGTTTTCTCCAAAGTCCTTATGCGATTCACCAACTTCACGAAAAGAGAAATTGTCGACACAAACGTGGAAGGCTCTAGAGTAAAGACCGCACCTTCACCCTGCTTAATGACCCCTTATCGACACGCTGAAGTAGTCGGTCCAAGGTCCAAAATCTCCACCACAGGAATCAAAGGTCCTACTAGAGCGTGGCTAACGCCCCTTTGCCCCTTTGTGCCTCTCGACTCTCCCTCCAAAGCAGACTCGGAATTTCTCCTCCTCTTTTGAGCACGCTCAAGCACGTCTCCAATCCCGTGAGAAATAATCTGGAGCTCAACCCCAGATTTATGAGCAAGCGAACTCCCACATCCACCTAAAAAATAGAAAAAGGAGTAAAAAGGTTAAAGACTCGAACGCATTTTCATCAAACAAAAGTAAGTGCAATCAAAGTCGCCTTAACAAGGTGATCGACTCACCTTGTCCTGCAAAGGTCGATCCAATCAATGCCCTTCCCCAGAACCTCATCTTCACCTTACTGGAGGAGGCGTTGAATACTCCTTTCCGATATCGGGATCTGCTGAATTTGGAGAGGAATATCCTTTTCAGCCGCCGTCACCTCCACTTCAATATGTCGGGGATTTGAAAAATGACAAATGACAAAATCAAAACTTACAACCGGTCAACAAGAAGTATGAGCTCAAAGGAAAGAGCTTACCATATCATCTCTAGGTCAAGCAGGCAGTCCTATCTTGAGTTGAACCAAATACCAAACTCTTCTCAACAGGGAAGTACTTCCCTTTCCAAGAAGACTCTTCGTGCCTTGATACCAACACATCTTGATTAGCGCACGCAGAGCATGATCATACCCATATCCTCCCAAGGCGAGTTCTATGGGTTGTAGACGTGATGAAGAAGCCCCCTAATAAATATCAAAATTCTTCTTTTTTGACCAAGTAATTGCAAAGCGAGAAGCAATCGCCATGCATTGGAAACCAAACTGGCCAGGAGCCAAACCTTACTTCTGAAGAACATTTATGAGGAAAGGAGAAAGGGGAAGCCTCAGCCCATACTTAAAAGCAATCTCATACATCACTACCATCCCTTTTATCCCATGGTGTGGCCTTTAAGAACGAAGATGAAGCGATACTCCATCGTTTAGCAACCCATACAAAGTCCTACTTTTTCTCAACATGGTCTCAGTAAGCGTAGTGGCAGGATCATTCCTAACCAGGAACCCGGACCCATCATCCTTGCTATCCATTGAAGAAGTGTGAACAAGAGGCATATCCTCACAATCAACCCCCCAAATCAGTGAGACATCAGCTCTTTCAAGAAACTCCATTTTTCTCCCACTTGCAACCTGCGAATGAGATGCCCACACTATAAAAAATTTCCCATCTTCCTTAACAACCTCAAAAGCGTTCATGAAAACAGAGGGCGATAAAATATAAGTCCCTAACACTCACAAAGTTGAAGGAGAAATTAAAATCAAGAAGCATGAATGCAATTCTATTTCGACACGAGACATTCATTATTTCACATGCATCAACTACAACTACCTTAGTACAATTCCACGTCGATCTATCAACGTGCTCATTTGCAACAGAGCATAATAGCATATGTTTGCGACCCAGCATACATCGCGTTATTAAGCTTAGGATTTCTACTCTCTGACTCGAAGAGTGGGGGACAAATTGTATTGGCGAAAATTCGTATCTTGGTCCAGTCTAGAATTTAGTCCAAACACTACATAACAAGGCCTCGTTTACGACCCATAAAGGTAATCAGACCCAATCCGCGATCCATTAACGAGTCCAGCTCAATCTAGCGATCAAGTCGAAGTCGAGTATCAAAGGTCCAATGGCTAACCGAACTAAGCCAATTGAGTGAGCTACCTAGCTAATACCCGTCATCATCCATTTGACTCATCGATGAGCTAACTAGCTAGTTGGCTCACCTAGCTAAGCCAACTCGAAAGACCATCCAACTAGTTCTAAACAATCTATCTAATTTGAGTGATTTCGCCAACCATCCAACTAGTTGACGAGAGTAAGCCCACATGGTCACTCAACTAAGTCAACACTCTTATTAGGCTGAAGGAACTAGTTGACATTGGAGATATATGGATAGACCTCTTCGTATAACAGACAACAAAAAAGAGGTGTCTTCTAACCAATTAAGAAGGAGTCCAACGCCATACAAAGAACTACAACCGCTTCACCGGGAATTATGGAGAAGTGGGTGTGAGGGACTCTAACGGATGGGAATGGAGATTATCTATATAAGGAGAAGATGAAGGATGTTAAGGGCATCCAATTCTCACTGAATGAAACACTAGCAAGCTATTGAACGCCTCCATCACTTGAAAGCTCTCTGATCAACCTCCTTTCTTCTCCTTCTACCTTGAACGCCTCCACCACTTGAAAGTTCTCTGATCAACCTCCCTTCGTCTCCTTCTGCCATGAACAACCTCATCTACGACATATCCCCATCGACCCTCAACCATCATCAGACACCATCTATCTCACTGGTGCTCGTCCATTCATTGCCGAATCGTCAACAGGATAAGTCGACCTCCATCATCCCCCCCCCCCCCCTCTCTCTCTCTCTCTCTCTCTCTCTCTCTCTCTCTCTCTCTCTCTCACTCTATTTATTTTCTACCTGATAACTTACTTGAGCGTCGGAGTCCCTACAGTCGGCACTATACCGGTGTCACCTTGGTACCTTACGTCTCGTTTGTTACTTGTTGCCTTGCACGTCGCTGGTGCCCCCCAATTCGTTCAACCTAATTCGATTGTAGATTTCTCAGCGTCTACATGTATTAGGTTCCAGATGTAAGTTTGATTCTATTAGGTTGCGGGGGACAATTGAATATTGAAGTTTGGTGATGGCTGAGACATATGGATTATTATAAACGTTTAGTATCTCATCAGATTCAAGATGATCAGGTCTATGTTCTGGGTTTTATTTGGAAGAAGGATGATATAAAAGCAACTGCAAAAAATTGGAGTATCTAGCTGCAAGTTTCGATTTCTATTGATAGTATTTCTCACTACTGCTTATTAGTTGGTTTGTATTTGAAGTAATGGATTTTGATAGTATCTCTCTAGTCGAATTGTACACTGATTTTTATAATATATAGTGATTTATGCTTTATTTTTTGTCAATAAATAGAAATTTGGTAAAAAAAATACACAATTAATGTTATATTTAATGAAACTTTGTTTAAAATAGGGGAGGGAAAATTTTGGGCTTAATTAAATACAACCCAATCCATAATAAAATTTCAAAACTGGCCCAATCTAATACTTATATCGGTCCAATCCACGTCAACCAATTGTTGTAACAATATTATTTGTGGTCCGACTTACGTGATGATATAACATGGTATAACCAAATGTTTTGCTCGTACATAATGTTTTTGACGACCTGGGAAGTGGTAGCTTTGTAATGATTTCTTTATTTATATTTTATCGTAATACATACCGTCGACAAGTACTTGGGTGTGTGATTTTCTCTTTCGCGGGTCCATTCTAGTAAATCATATTGAAAACGAGCATTGCTAATCTAATGTAGGAGTACAAAATTTTATGATTTATACAAACACATAACGTATGAAAAGTGGCTTAAATTAATTAATATTGCCACGACAATAATTAGTTCAAAACATAAAAAATCAAAATGACAGTTTTGTATGGTTTGCCTGATGAAGTTGTTACTAAGTTCCAAAATCGTTGGTGATAGATTTGGGAATCATTTTACTAAAGTTGCTAAACTAACTTCCAAAATCGTTGGTTGTATAAAATCATTTTGCATTCTAGCTGAGTGTGTTGTTCGTCATCATCATATACGACACTAACAATTTGATGAGTTCAAATTCCCGGCAAAGAGATAAGAATCAGTAACTATATACTACAGCAAAAATCTGAAGCAATGGCAACTGGAACCCCTCTCCATCTCCGGCCACTAGGTAACACCGGCCTAAAACTCAGCTCCGTCGGTTTCGGCGCCTCTCCACTCGGCAAAGTCTTCGGTCCCGTTTCCGATTCCGACGCCATTTCCGCTGTCCGACGAGCCTTTTCCCACGGAATCAACTTCTTCGACACCTCTCCGTAATTCTTCCAATCTTAATTTCATCACCAGTACCTTTCGCTTACTGTTTGTACATTAGTTGACTTGTTCCCCTATTCCGTTTTTCCTAATTTGTTCGTCTCATTAATTCGATTAGGTCTTATTTGATTTGATTTATATTTTATTGACTTATGTATTGATTTTCGCTGCATTTGGTTTATCTGTGGTTGTGTATTAGTTACTATGGAGGAACGTTGTCTGAGATAGTATTGGGGAAAGCTTTGAAGGCTCTAGGGGTTCCGAGAAACGAGTACATTGTGTCGACCAAGTGCGGGAGGTATAAAGAGGGATTCGATTTTAGTGCTGAGAGAGTCACGAAGAGCATTGATGAGAGTTTGGAGAGGTTGCAGCTTGATTACGTTGATATCCTGCAATGTCATGATATTGAATTCGGCTCTCTTGACCAGGTTAAGAAGCATTCCTAGTGTTGGTTTGTGAGTGATTTAGTTGGAATGCTTTATGTATTTAGTTTGTTTTATTCGCAGATTGTGAATGAGACGATTCCTGCACTTCTTAAGTTGAAGGAGGTCGGGAAGGTAAGGTTTATTGGTATAACGGGACTCCCGCTAGAAATTTTCACTTATGTTCTGGATAGAGTGCCACCGGGAACAGTTGATGTGGTCTTGTCCTATTGTCACTATAGTATTAATGATTCTACATTGGAGGATTTAATACCTTACTTGAAGAGCAAAGGGGTTGGAATAATCAGTGCTTCTCCACTAGCTATGGGGCTTCTGACTGAAAGTGGCCCTCCGGATTGGCATCCTGCTCCCCCCGAACTTAAGGTGCTTTATTTCTACTATGTTTCCTAGCATATATTTTCTAAGTGAGCATTTTTATAGCCTGTGTAAATCTTCAAGTGTCAAAAATTAAGAAGAACTAGGTAAAAGAAACTTGTATGTGAATTCGGTTCGGTGTTCATAAAAAGTTTTAAATAGTAGAAGCTAGACGGGAAGTGTTTGCAAGTGCAGATTGCAGAAGTAAAAAACTGGCTTCTTCAAACTAGAGTTGTCATTATCAGCTACTGCAGATTATTCTACTAAGAAGCTGAATTGGGGTTCCAACACTGGTTTTCTTGTAGACAAAGGCCACAATCAGTTTGGAATAGTCTAAATACAGCTAAAATAAGACTATGTACTTGTGATCATTCTAACAAATCCCATGACTCGTAGTTCTCAATTCTATTAATATTTAATCCACCGACTTATCTCTCAGGGTGCATGTCAAGCTGCTGCTAGTTATTGCAAAGAGAAAGGAAAGAACATATCAAAGTTAGCCATGCAATACAGCTTATCCAATGAAGATATTTCCACAATCTTGGTTGGGATGTGCTCTGTCGAACAGGCAAGTGTTTTTCCCTTTGCAATGTCTCTGCTCGTCTCTTGATGAACCAGACACTTCTATTCTTGTCCTTCTGGATCTATTGTTCTTATTTTCTCCATTATAAAAACGTTTTGAGTTAAACGGACCAGTTTAAGTTCATAAGACGTTTTTTCCATTTGAAATCTCAAATAATTACTCTACCCATACACTTAAGCAGCAACATTAGTGTGTGCATCAACATTCAATTTAAATTTTGGTCGGTGTTAAAGGGTAATTATCAAGAATAGAAAGTTTCTAGATAGAAGTATATCTTTTGCATTGCTGAACTTACATGTACAGAGATACTGAACCAGAGAGTGTTTTGATCTACTCTTTACTCTACTCTGTTAGTGTTTGGGGAGTAATCTGAGAGGCAAGTCTGGCACATTTAGAATCACTTTCCTTTTAAGTGTTATTCGCCCCACTACTAGTGTACAATTGGGTGACAACGAATTGCTTTCAGGATATAAAAAAAGCCCAACGTGAATTAAACTCAAGAACTTGAATAAGAAGACAACGAAAGAAATGATACAAGAACAATTACTGCAGATAATGTTCCTGCACCATGGGAGGGAGAAAGAAGGCTTGGTATATCTTCAATCTGGAACCAGCCTTCTTATTTATATATTTCAAGGATCATGTTCATACAGACACAACCCTGCAAAAAATCTGGATAAGAACAAATGCAATGGATCATGATTAAATCCTATACATTGGATCACACCTTTTAAATTAATGGTCATAATTAAATGACTGTTAATTTTAAATTTGAAAAGTTTGTTGACTTTTCCTGGTAAATCCAGTCTGCAGGATTAATCTCCAGATTAAATCCTGACCTTAGATTGATGAGCGATGCTAAGTGCGCCTAACAAAAGCACCACATGCGACCGTGGCACGGGCTCCGGTGCGCGCGTGTGGCCCTGCCAAGTGCACCTTCTTAATGATTAGTTTACAAATCTTTAATGCACTTTTATAAATAAACTAAACTTTCCACACTTATACTTTTTTCAAGTGGGACAAAGTGCATTAGTTCATTTATCAATTCACACTTTCCAAAGCTCAACCTTTTAATGTGGAACATTGATTGACTTTCTCTTCCCCATTTATTCTTGGAGATCTCCCACATACTTTACGTGAACTTGGTAGATATGTTGTTTTTCTAGGTCAATATCTGGTTTAAATGTTGCTTTATATTACCTGCAAGTTAAAATGCTGTTCCATTCGAGAGGAATTGGGTTAGGATTCATGACGTTTGAATTATGTGATGGAGGAAAAAACTTGAGTATGCTGACTGTCATACAAAGTTCAGGTTGATGAAAATGTAGCAGCTGCTGTTGAACTTACCACAGTTGGAAAAGATGAGGAAACCCTGAAGCAGGTTGAAGACATTTTGAAACCTGTGAAGAACCAAACGTGGCCTAGCGGAGTCCTTCAGAGTTGATCAACGAGTCCTGTCGAAAATGCTTTTGTCAAGTTTCTAAAATTCCGCTGTGGTGCATACCATGCCCTAGCTTGTTGTTTATAATCTTCTTCATTCTGTTGATCACACAAAATTTGAGTCTCTTCTACCGTTCTACATGTCTAACGAATATTCTGCTTTTTTTTCTCAAACAATGTAAATGTAAGTGTTACAAATAAATTACATTGTTGAGAACTTGAAAATGGAAAGTACATGCCTGATGCCTCTCTTTGACATGGATGAATTTTTATTTCTGTTTGAGTGTTTCTTTCCAGATCAAAGTAGGTTTCATATAAAGCTTTTGAGGTTTCTTGTTAAAAGTCTATGAGGACACTTCTTAAAATGGAACAATTAATTAATAGGAATAGAGTAAAATGGAAACCATTAACTATTCTCATGTCTTTAGTAAAATGGATACTTCTCACATTGTGCCTTCCTTCAGTTATAGCATGTTTATCAGTCTCCAATTTGGCAGGCATTGCAGGTAAAAGCATAGTGCCTTTTTTTTTTTTTTTTAATATTCTGTTACAAGTGGCAAGTCTTATTGGATTCTAGACACAGACCAATACATGATGTGTGTTCTTAGTTATATAGTGCGCCTCCTATTCCAAACAATGGTCTTATTAATCTACCTATGTGTGACCACACTAGAGCAACTTATAAAGGTTAGTGGGTTTAACTGAACAATTGATATTAGAGCATGTGATATATGTAAGGAACAATAAGATGTAACATGATAGTGAACGCAACGGAATTTTAAAAATTTTAATCTTACTAACAACGATTATTCAACGTGATTATGTAAAGATCTTTAATTTGCACTTACTTGTCTACTTCCAGCAATAGCAAATTAAGCTCCGGATTAACAACAATAATAGGAACTTCAGCATCTTCTAATTGTTGTTCCTCAGCTTCAGTTTCTTCTCTTTGCCACCTTTCATATTCTTCAGTAGTAAAGTCATCCTCAAAGTTATCCAGGTCCTCCTGTTCAACTTGATCAACCACCACGTTAGGATCCAGCTTGATCTGTTGTCCTCAACCTCGGTATCCGCAGGGATGTATTCTACCAAGAACGACATGAGGTTCTTCAAATGAGAATAATTAAACCCTAAATGGTCTATTTATAATGTTATTTGATCACTTTCTCCATCAACACGCTGCCTGCTTAGTTATAATTCGGAGTCACCCGAATTGGACTAACAGCTCGCCTAGCTTAATTGGTATTGTGGAGTAGGGCTGCTCATTTTATCCGCATCCGCAAATCCGGTCCGTTATCCGCGAAAATTGACGGATACAGATCGATCCGTAAAAAACGGATCGATTCGTTAAAAAAGGGATCGGATAAGGATGAGGTTTTCCTTCATCCGTTTTGAACGGATAAAACGGATAAATCCGCCGAATATCCGTTTATCCGTTCAAAACTAGGTTCGTAGGTTATTAATAAAGAGATGGAAGAACATTTTGGGTTGGATCCAATACAAACCTAGACCAGCCACCCAAACTCAGCCGTCAGATTCGCGCCACCTCCCCCACCACCACCGACCAGATCCGCGCCGCCTCGTCACCACCACGTCTCTACAAATCGAGCGGCTGTTGATGCGGCGGCAAAAGACATTGCTAGATTAGCAACGTTTTTCTAGGAGAAAGAATCACAAGGGTTTGAACATGACTTCTGAAATAATGAAGAGAAGAAAGCCTACTCGTAGACCTAATTGGACAACTTTGGTATGATGTCCTTCAAAAGTGGATTCGCGATCGACATCAACGGCGACGGTGTTTCCTCATCGGACATTGACGGATTGAATGACGAAGGCCAATCATATGCACCACCGCAGTATTCTTCTCCATTCGTCAGCGGGCGCGACTCAGAGGCGCGGCAGAGGCGAATAGAGACTTCCGGAGGCGGTGGCATCTCTCCATCGATGAATTGGATCAGGCGTGGGGAATTTTTTCTTCTTCTTCTTTCTTCTTGCTCTCTTTTTCTTTAAATTTACCGGATATGAATATCTGCTGGATTTATCCGTTATCCGGCGGATTTATCCGTATCCAATCCGCTCGGAACGGATTGGATAACGGATGGACTATTTTTTCATCCGTTTGACCGGAATCCGGTCAAACGGATGCGGATTGATCCGTCAGCCCAACTATAAATCATAATAGATGGTACAAAGAATAAGTAAGTTGATCTAATAAGATCATGACACATGGACGTCGACCCGATCAGATCACGACATGTGGGCATCAGATTATGACGATGCTTGAACAGTTACGCTTCAGAGCCTCTTCACCAAGTAAGCTAGAGTTTGTTCAATAAAAGGTATATTAAGTTTCCCTCTTCAAAGGTAGGAACCTTTTAAGGTCGGAAACTTTATAGGGAAACCTCTCTTTCTTGACAATAGTAAAATCTACATAACCCTAGTGGAAATCTCTGAAGATCGAAACCTCTTCAAATAACCTTCCTGCACTTTGACAAAATATATTCATGGTGTCTCTAACCGAAACTGCTTTGGAGAAACATTCATTATCTTGTTGAGTAAAGACCCTCTTGACTTGGTCAATTAGGGTCGAACTTATGTCCTCATATTTGTGGTTATCAATAATAGGTTGAAAAACTTCTTATGCCATGGTAGAATTTGAACTTGAACGTGGACACCATCATAGTTCAATACTCTATTCATCCCAACATATTTTACACTTCATATATTAAGCTCGAAACATGTTAATACTCCCATCATGGAGCCCATTCTATTCAATTGAATAAAATTTAAAATTTAATTATTTTCTACACTAAGAGTGTATGTTATTAATGTAGAAAAGAGAATTTAGTGGATAAATTTGAAATCCAAGTACCCTAAATATCACTACAACTACTACTACATTCCATGGGAGTGGTCAGTAGAGGTATCCAATCTGGGGTATGTGATGTTGATTGAGAGCTGGATAGGTAGCTCAAGAAAGGAAGAAACTTTATGCAGAGATTGTGGGGAGACGAAAATGATTTGAAGCAAGTGTCACTATCATCCATTGCGTCAATTGATTCAATTGTCACAGATCGATCATCTATATTCTTTGGAACTATTATCACAACTCATTACTTTGACCATATTCAGGGCCCTCATCAAACCTTTGCTTGCTTCTGCTTATTATACGTGACTAAACTTGTTCAAATACTGTTACAAACCGACAGAAAGCAAGAGAATATGCATACGTTGTGATTCCATCTCCGTGAACTTTGAAAAAGTTGATACATGGATGATCTTAACTTGACACAATCCACCCAAATGTTGACTGGAACGATCATGTGATACGAGTCGAATTAATGTACTGTAGCTTGAAACAAGACGAGGATGACCACTTGAACCCTCAGAGAATTTAGGAGAAGGATACTCACCCATCCTTTGAGAGTGTCCACTTGAAAAGGTATCCCGGATCTTCATTGGTCCATCGAACGTGTCCTTAACGTGTTTGTCCGCCCCTAGTTGTCGAGGTGCATGATCCGCACTAGGGTATATGAGTATGGCTTGTGCGTCCCCACTGGGCCCATTGCTAGGTCTCAACGTCACTCAATAGATCCATGTAACTCTAACTTTTAATTAAGTAGTCTAACACATAAATTTATGAGGTACACATTTATTAGTTAAACACATGTACACTTAACTCCGAGTTACTTTCCTCGAGCACATTGTTAATTATATAATTAATAATTAGGCAATCCATAAAATGTATATACCCACTTTCTTCCCCAATTTCATAAGCACCCAAAATTCACCATAGATTCATCTAAAGAATTTTACAGCATATATAAGAGATAACAAACTTCGCATTATAATAAGGAGTTGTTGGGTATTAAATCTGATCGTGAAACTAAGGGGCTGATTGGTATAGAATTTGAATGAATATTTGGATGGATTTTTAATGAAATCGTGTTTAAAATGGAATTGAAATGGGGGTATTTGATATGTATTTTAGACCAAATTACTATTCATCGAGCCAAATTGACCGATTACAATTGGGAAACAAAAAGCCTATAAGTATGTTATAACAAAAATCATAATCCACCAATTGTTTATAATTCATTATATTAAATCTAGTAAAATACTCGTAGAAATCATGATTTTCCTAATTAAATACCATAAACGACCATGTTTCACATTTAAGTGTTTGTTATTTACTCTTTATTTACACTAATGTATACTTCTCAATTTTAATGTTGGGAAAATCAATACTGGTAGTATATACTAATTGCTCCTGAACCTTACTATTTACGTCCAATTTATGATACTATATAGCAAAGCTAATTAAAGTGCAACAAGTTACTAATCCTAGGCCGAATTACAGAAGCCAATAAAGTGAAAAACGAAGAGACAATACGTAGGAAATGAAGACGAAGAACAAGCACGTATATAGTATCTCAAAAACATCAATTGAAATGAAGTACTCCATGACCGTGTAGTAGCAATAATCGAACTATCGAAGTACGTACATACTTTAGAAATGATTCTAAAACGTTGGAGCACGCTATTAATCAATCCAATCGAGTAGTAAGTTGAACAAAAGGAAGTAGTAGAAGAAGAATATGCATGGAATTAATCTTAAATCGATGCACCAGCCAAGTCTGGCCTGGTCTGGTCATCGTACATTACATTCCTATCGAGAAAAAAAAAAGAAAAAGTGGCTGGCTACCTGCGTTTGCTAGATGCATTGCAGATTGTAAGCAAAAAAGTTCCTTACATTACAATAATTATACTCGATATGTCCCGTTAAAACTGAAATAATTTTTCATTTTATACGTCCCATCAAAATGAAATAATTTTTCATTTATAAAAATACTCTCACAATACAATTCATTTTCAACCATATATTATTAAGTCCGTATATACTTTTTTTATCTTAAACTCATTCTTAAACACCGTGCATTTGAAATATGTTTCATTTCAAATGAAACGAGATAGTACAATACATCACAATAGAGTTTTTTGTTCTGTTTAGTTTCCTTTGGTCAGAAGAATAGATTCACAAGCTCTACATGATCTCCACCTTGTAGGAGACAATTCGAGGTTTCCTGTTGAAGGATTTGTTTCTTTTTGAATTCCATCTATCCATCTTTTCTTTTAGATATGCACAGGATTTATTGGTAGCTCATGATTGGAAGTTTGACTGACTTGTTTGTTCACTTTTTTTTGGCTTATGTCCACTCAGATCAGATTAGATTAGATTAGCTTATTAGATCAATGCTTCGTTCGATCTCTCTTCTGCATTGCATGCCTTTCCCTTTACTCCAGGTATTAGTGCAACCCCACATAACATAACATATCTCAAAGACATCAATTCTTTAACATTACTTGTTAAAGAGTATATCCTTGTCTCTACAATCTCATCTTTTTGTCTCTTTGATCTTTCGTTTTCATACTATACCTTAACTATTTGCTTTCTACTTATCCAACTACCAACATTATAATATATATATATATGTGTCCATTAGCTAGTAATCATCACTACATTTATATATATGGTCAAATTATTAGGATTATAACTAGCTCAATACACCATATTAATGGTCCCCTCACAATCTAATTTTCTAAATGGAGATTAATGTGCATTCAATTCGGATAAAACCTTCCGGTTAATTTGCTGATTTAATTTCCTATTCGTCGTGTGGTTTATGATGTAGTGATTTATAGTGCTACAACATATAATATGTATTATACTACAAGTATATATTGACATTTAAAGCACCAGGCGAATATATTATGATATAACATAAATTATGGCATATTTATATAAAATATGTGATTGATAACGAAGTGCACGATTCAACTCTAATAAATAAGTTGGAAATTCAAGTCACCCTTTAATTATTTATAAAAGATATAAAATATGCGATTTACTTGTGAGTTATATATGAGATGTAAGATAATTGACATTGATTTTATATTCCTCCTAGCTATGAAAAGTATTCAAGAGGGTTCTGCAGTTTAATTTGAACTTATAAACTCACTTTCTCGGTATGTAAGGAGAAAAAGAGCGAGTTATTCGAGAAAATGAATATTGATTTGGAGCAAGTTTTATGAAGGGTGTTCTCTATATAGAGACGGACTATATTATCATTAAAAATATTTATGTTATTAATTAAAACATTCATGTTCTTGATATTAAAATTTTTTTATATTATAATAAAATTTATTTCGATATGTTTTACTTAATAACATAATTGTTTTATTAGTAACATGAACTGTCTTAACTTAGTGACCGTCTTATGATACTTTGTTTCGGGGTGGGATTCCATTATAATAAACAGAAGATGTACCTCGTTCCTTTTGAGGAGCGTATATTTTACTTTTTGCAAGTTCAACGATATACTATGTCTTTGTGTTTCTCACAATAATGTGCTTAATTTAGCCCATACATACTACTTGTCACTTAGATATCGCCCGTCTTTAATAATTGTACACTTTTGCCAGATACAACATTAGACTATATTATAATTCTTGCAAGTATATATTATTATGATCCTATATACTGTATGTGCATTGCATGGATGAGTCCACGTTGCACGTAGATTAAGTGGCAATCAATCATTAGGCCCTTTTTCTGGTTATCTGATTCGATTCTTAATTATTTTCTGCATGTGATTATATTATCATTTGCATATATCTGGAAATTTGGTCCCATGGTCCTTCAAAATCTAACATCGCTCTCACCATCATTTTGTTGATTTTGTACGTTTCTATGTTTATGTCTAACTATTATTACTATGTCTTAAAATCATCAATGATTAAGCTAGTGAAGGCCTAAATACACTAATATCGAGCACAGCATGAACATACATGATTAGGGAAATCTCTCCGTGCTTAGGAAAAATCTTTGAGCAATAGCTTTTCAACTCTTCATTCCATCCATTTCATTCATGTGAAATTCTTAGGAGAAATGTCTTTGTATAAATTTAATTAATGGTGTTAATTGAAGGTTAAAGCCTTTAACATTTATATGTGGGATAGGTGTATGCAGGGACAGAATATGAAGGAGTGTAGGGGGATGTTCGTCCCTATTAAAATTTAAAAAGAATATTTTGTATATGTAATATTTTTACTAATTTAGAAGTTTGTTCCACTCAATTTCTGAAATAACGTCATTTCACCCCTGTTAAAATTTGAATTACGGGTCAGCCCCTAAATGTATGGTGCAACTGTCGACCACTAGTTGAATTTGAAAAAAGGTTTTTTTAATTACAACCTAAGCATAAAATCAATCAGACCCGAATCTAGATTTATAGTTGATACTTGATATCATTCATACTAATGACCGAGTAAGTGTGATCCAGAATGTTATACAACATACATCTTCGCCTATACAAATTCAAACATAACTTGATGAAAAATCACCAATTAAAAGTAAATTATTCGAAAAAACTTATTAAATCTGTTTAATTTGTAAGTTGTCAGTTTAGACGTATTACATTTATTTCATAACAAATTTATCGAACTAATGATATCCGATAGATAAGTGTGCACACCATGCAAGATAGGATGGAGTGGAGAGGAGGGTAAGATTCAAAAAATGAGAGATCGAGGAATTAAAGCAAGCAAGCAAAGAAGCAAAGGCATTGGGTTGATCGCAGCAAAATTGTATAGTTAATGTGGAAGCGTAATTTAGAATAACAATGTGGACTGAACAAGAAGAGCATCTTTTGGAAAGTGGTGGTCTTCCTTCCCGTTTGTCGAACCCACCCACCCGGCTCCAATCTCTATACGATCCGATTCTCTCCCTGCACTGCTTTCCCTTTCCTAATTTGTTTCTATGCTGTTTCTTTTTTCTTTTTTTTGTTTCCCCATCTTTTCATCAAATCGATCCATCTTGTAATGTTCCACTCCTATTTTTACTCCTATATTCTTCATTTTTAAATCATCATCATCACATTGTGGGATCACCTTTTTCTTGTCATTTCATTTCTCTTCCCCCGTTTCTCACAACACCACTAATATTTAATTTTACGCTCGAATAAAAGAAGTTAAAACCTATCACACTCACATATATATTCAGATATATCAAAATTAGTCAAATTCCCACAAAAGTACCATTACATTGACGATACTCGATACACATCGATATTTGAGTCTAGATAAAACCTTCGCAAAAAAATATGTATTTTAAATATTAATATAAAATACTAATTTCACATTTCTCTATAAGGTTGTGTTCTTTTCAACTAAAAATAATTTCAGTTCAGTTTAGTCCAGTTCAGTCCAGTCTAGTCATGTCCTGTTCTGTTATGTTCAACTCGGGTTATTTATAATTTATGTCTTACTTCAATTCAGTTCAGTTAAGTTCAGTAAATCTCAGTTGAAAATAATACAACAGTTCAAACTTTTAAATGAGACGGAAAATATTATATCATTGTATCATAGCCTCGAACTCACGCCCAACTGGGTCCCAATATCCACGAAGACAATCTTCGCCCCACAATAAATTTTCACTCGAAATTTTGAAAGTGCGGAGAAATAATGGAGTATTTAATATAAATGGCCAGTTTCTACATAAGTAGCTTTTAAATTGTATGAAATTCTATTAATATGCATTTTGAATATTTTAGCTCATATCTGAGTTAATTAAGTTAAGGAGTTAAATACACAATTTAAGTATTTAATCTTTATGATAATATCCATTAAGCATGATATACTATTATCGATGGTGGCGTTTGATTAATTTGAAGAAAAGATGTTTTGGTAGTAATTTGGTAGTGTTTGGAAGTACGTCTTTTGTTGTATGAAAAAAATTTGGGCAGGCGTGAATAATGTCGTGGTAATGGGGAGTACGTAACTTTTGTTTTGTCCAAGTTTGGGTCAAAGATTTCACTTAACCGAGACTCAGTTGCTTTCATCATCATTGAAGAATATCTTTTTTCCACTTTTTCCTCTCCGCTACATCTCAACTAATTAAAGAGGGTCTACCACGTTTTATTTAACCATTTCTAGCTTGCTAAGTCCCAACCATAGGATTTCTTTCCCTTTATTTTCCCCCAATTACTTAACTAGAAGGTAACCCAAATAGTAACCACGTAATTTGATCGATAAAGGCTCTATTTTCTTTAACGTAAAATCATTTTAGTTCAGTTTCATTCAATGTTGTACCATTTTATTTTAATTATAATTTATATCCTACTTCAGTTACATTCAGTTCCATTCACTTCAATAAAGTTTAATTAAAGATAACAAAACTTAAAATAGAAGGAGAATAATTATCGTAATAAAATTTTAAAAAAGATTAAAATTCGTGTTAAATAGGGGTAATATGGTAGTCAGCGGTGTGCTTGGTCACATTGGCATTGCTACCATCCAATTAATGAATATTATTATGACAAGGTTTATTGATAGTATGAGGGGGAAAGAAAAATTTAGGGCACATTTAAAACAGTAAACTACAAAACGTACGGCCGTCCACGATTAGGGACGGTAAGTTGTAACACCCACTTGACTTATCATGTTCACGTGATTGATTCATTTCCTAGCAGTAGGTAGGGATGCAAGGGTGGGTGCGGATATTTAAAATAAATAAATTAAATGAACCGTCTATAGCGGGTATGTCAATCATTAATCATAACGGGTGAAATTTTCTCCAACCATTACAGGTCGGTTGACTACTTAAAGTGGGTGATTGGCAGACGGTTTGTCGTTTTATTAACGCATCAAAATAATGACATATATGACACGTTAATAAAAAGACATTAAATTTTATAACCTCTAAGTCCTCAATAAAGTAACCCACAATAATAAAAGAAACATAACATAATCTAAAATTTTAATCAAGTAATTTAAGTACATAAAATTAGAAGTAAATGAATAATGGAGATATATTACTATTAATCTAATACAATAAAATATAAAATACATACAAGTAACATATACAACGGACGGGTGGACGGGTTGGCGGTTGGTCAACTATCAACCTGCCACCCACCTGTTTAATGGTAGTTCATATCCGCAAACGATTTTTAATAAAAATTATAACCGTCGTTGGGTAGTTGACGGGCGGCGATTGTTTTTTATGTACTCCTAGTGGTCATTATAACTCAGTATTAGTCCATACAACTACTTATTAAAATTACATTTTTTAATAACTAATAAGGTGTTCAAAGTTCAAACTGCTGCTCGTGTTTTCAAATTTCTAACAGTTGAGACTTGAGAGATATCTTTAGTCATATCTTTGCACGGATAGGACAGCAAATGCCCAGATAAGATGTGAATTCTCCTTAACTTGTGTCTATCAAATTCTTTAATTTCATCACACAACAAATAAGATGCTTCTCTCGATGACTTAGTTCATGACTATATGTAGCCCCAAGATTTTGCTGTCCAAATATTAACAATCATAGCTACAAGCCCACAACTAATTATGATCTTTGATTATCATGATCTAGCCGTAACCGATCAAGATCCAACCTTCTAGTGTTACGCAGATTCTCATGACTAATAGTGACGTCTTACTTGTCAAAGCGTTTGTAGCCGAGTGGCAAGCTAAGACATCCCGTAATCATAATGTCACGGGTTCGATTCCCCAAAATGGGTGATTTATATTCTCCAATAGAGATGGGTGGTGATTTGCATCTAGAATCGATTGATAAATTCGTATTGTTCAACAATTGTAATTGTAATGCTATATCTCATGTTAATTAGTTAAAAAATAGTGTCGTCTTGCGTACATGCATGTTATTGCCCGTTGGAATCACCAAAGTGATCGTATCATTTATCATACTCGCCTAATCGACATTGTTATATATAATCTGGAGTAGTATATGTTAGAACATTAATATAAATGATTAGATTTCATGACTCTCTAAAAGTTCGAACTTTTAAATAAGATTGAGTTTTATGATGTTATCAGAGTTTCTGACTCACGTCCAAACCGAGTATAGAGTATATTCATTGAAGGTTGATGTTTCCAATTCATCTTAAATTGCAAAAGATGAAATATATACTAACCAAATACTTAATTTTATAAGGACCATGGTTCAAAAGCAAACTGATGGAACCAGAGTCAGAGTTGAGTAAACATCCGGTGGATCGATCAATGCTAAGCTTGAATTGGTACTTGATATGTCAGCACATGAGGACAAATTAGTAAATTATTATTTTGGATTTTGTCAAAGTCGATCTGGAAGAGAATAGTAGTAGTAATCACTAATCACCAGTAGTTTAATTGATTAAAAACAGAGATCAGCCTTGTAAACCGTGAGTTGCACTAAGTTTGAAGAGGTACATGCATAAAATGTATGGTCCCAACATGAATGTCGTGTAGATCACATTCTTAATTAATCCACAACACCACAGCTATAGTCCAATATACTCCAATTTTAATGGTGTACTGAACTACTAATATTATAGAGCGTCAATTAGAGGTAAATCAAGGCGTTTATTCCCGTGAGTAGGACTCGTAAGGGCAACAATTCGATTCTCTTGGGAGGGTTAATTAAGTTAATTTATGTGATTACAATTAATTAATTATTTATGCTAATTCAAATATCAGCAGTACTAGTGTTTAATTTGCAAAATTAATACTACTGTTCCCTCGTGATCGGAGAAGCCAGGGCGCAGATCCATGCAACTATGTCTCTCCTTACTCACGTGCCCTCTTTGACTGTCCAATCACCAACCCTAATTTCTTAGGGAAAATCTATTACAAGTATATTACACTTTCATACATAGGTGCATAGTGACGATCGATTTAAAATTAAGTATGAATAGCTAGGTATATGAGTGACATATGCTAATATGAAATAATCATCAACTTATTTGCAAGAAATTACCATCGTTACCCCAATTTTATAAGGCAAATGAACAATCACATGACAACGTTTTTACAACGAGAAAAAGTAACTACATAACTCATATTCTACTAGGTGTCCTCCCCTCCCCTGACGAGAGCAAGTCAAGCGGTCCATGCACATTTCTCTCTTTAGGAGGATGGTCGCTTATCTCATATTTGAAATGAAATTTGAGATGGATTAATCCCTCTCCTCAATGACCAAGAAGCACTATTAGCATAGGCAAGAAAACTCACATTTTGATTTTCGATATGAAAATGAGGCATTAGAATTGTTAAATTTAAGTCGAACAAATTTGGGACTATTAACAATTTCTCCCTACTTTGAATTTATAAATGATCTCAGTATTACAATCATTAAAGATAATAAAAATTACAACACAACTAATAAAAAACTAAATTAAAAGAGTTCATGAACACTTAGATTTTACATATTACAGCTTCAAAACCATACATATATCCAACTATAACACGATATAGTTATTCATGATATTTGAATATATTTTACAATATAATGACATGCAATGATTTTTGATAATGAAACGCAACTTAATTAGTTTTTCACCTCCAACCAATAAGTTTGGGGTTCGAATCACCTTTACCGTTTGAAAAAAAATGTAATGCTTCAATCATATAACTCCGAACTTAAAAAATCCAATTAATACTGATTCTAATATCACCATTTCAAGTGCTTGATAGTATCATCTATTGAACATGATTTTTCAATTGGACTCAATTTTTTTTATTTAAACGGTTAAGGAATAATTTAAACCCCCGATCTTAATTAGAGGTGAAACATGTTACCAACTGAGCTGCAATTCATCGTCGTACTCAATCTCCTTAAACTATATTTAACATATTATCCGGCTATTTGGTCAATTTCCTAATTTGAAATGTTGAAAAAGTGGTACACAATTAAACACAAGCCGGTAATGACTAATGAGTATACCTTTTAAAAGAATGAAATAGAATACATATAATGATGAGATTAACAAACCTGTAGAGTCTCAGTCAGCAATGAATCTTTGGCCAACACTAAACTCCCCTACCCCACTGACCCCAGGTAAAGAATCTGTCTCTATAGGTGTATGTACACCCTCTCCCTATAAATACCCACCTCACTCAGTCTTATGTTTCAGCATCACCTCGTGCATTATTCTTATTCCTTACCACATACAACACTGATCACCAAAAAAACTGCTACATTTCACTACTAATAGTACCACTTACATTACTATTCCAATTGATCATCATCATCAAATACACAAAATGTATCACGCCCAGAGTAACAGCTCCTTCTCCATGCTATTCGGCCACCGAGGGAGCTACGACGAAGGCGAAATGTACTCGTTTTCGACTTCCCCTCCTTCGTCGTCCGTCGATTGCACACTTTCACTTGGAACACCTTCCACCCGAATGACAAATTATGACAACAACAATGTTGCTCATAGTGACAAGCAGAGGTCTTCTTGCATGTCTGGCTTTGGGTGGAATATTCTCCCGTCGAAAAACTCTCCGTCGCCCTCAGCCGCTAAGAGCCACCGTGGCCACGGAGGTAACGGGAACTCGGGTTCGGGCGGTGACCCGCTCTTGGCCCGCCGTTGTGCTAATTGTGACACCACTTCTACTCCCCTTTGGAGGAACGGTCCTCGAGGCCCAAAGGTAAAATTATAATAATGTTCTCAATCTTTTCTTTCCCTTTTCTTTTCTTATTTTATTTTCATATAATTTGAACATTTTCAATTAATTTAATTCGAGAGACAAAAGGAATTTCATTAACTTGTGCATAAGGGCATTTAGAATATTTTAAATCTTTACTTAATTAAGAGAAATTGAATTCTCATTTTTATTTTAAGAGACAAAAGGAATTTCATCACATATGATATGATCCTTCTAGTCTTTTTTAACTCTATAAAATCAAATGCTCACTTTTCAATAATAATTGAATTAATTTACTACTACAATTTATAAAAATTAAGGATGTTGTATATGTACATTTGGAGGCAATTACCCACCCAATGTCTTCCCATGGTTATTCTCTAAAATAAAATTTCTAGCTAGGTAGGGGTGATTTTTTTGTGATTCTGCTTTACCTAGCTGTTGAAATGTAATTCAATTTTTTGATTGTCCATGGACTAACTAAAAATGAAATTGTTTCGTTCAATTCAGTCGCTTTGCAATGCTTGTGGAATTCGCTACAAGAAGGAAGAAAGAAGAGCCACCGCGGCAGCAGCCACCAGCAACGGTAGCACCTCACACGTTGCAGTTGACTCGCAATACGCAATGAACAACAACTCTTGGGCGCAGCCCCAAAAATTGCCATACTATTCCTCGACTTACGGCAACGAGTTCCGGTTCATTGAAGAGGATCACGATCATCAACACCATTATCATCATCAAGACTCGGAAAATGGCGTTCCGTTCATGTCTTGGCGCTTCAACGTTGCTGACCGGACAAGCCTAGTCCATGACTTCACAAGATAAATTTTCGGACACTTATTCTTAGTCATCATTAAAATTTAAAAAAAAAGAAAAAGAGAGTAGACATTATAGTAGTATTAAGCAAGCCACGTCACACTTAGGAGAGTACAAGTCATGTTGATGTGTGATAGGAATGTCCCGTGAGAAATTCTTTTCTTTTATCTAATATTTTCTTGCTAAGTGTTTTTTTGTTTAAATCTTTATCGATCGGTCTTATAACATCAAGAATCTTGGCAGATTGAGTGAAAATGAGTTGATTCAATGTGTTTCTTTTGTTGTAAGATTTGCTTTTGTTTTTTCAGCTTTCACTTTTGTTTTTTTATTTACGTACACTGTCCTTCACTGGCTGGAATGGATCATCGCGATCATATATACTACTAGGAACAACTTTTCTTAGTCTGTCTACTTCCACACATACTCTATGGGTTCGTTTAAAATCGATAAATAAGCCTTGCCTATTGTTATGCAATGTGAGTACAAATTAATTATGATTGAACAAGATGGATTATACAATTATACTTATACTTATAATATCGTTACTGACACCGCGGGGAGGTAGAGTATCGTAAGTTGTCGTCAAACGGATTAATGATTAGCTTAATTGACACTTGTCAAGTTGTCTTTGTCGATGAAATAGTGGTGGTATTTGTTTTCTTTCTTCCTATTGAGATCTTGAGATGAGAACTCGAATTATACTGTTACTCTTGTCATCATATTCCTTCTCCTACTTGACCAGTCAAATTATTGCCTTTCCGTTTATTTTAACTTTCCATATCAATCATTATATGTGGGTCCAATACTATTGTTAGAGATCATATGCAAAACATCAGAATTCATACACCAAAAAAGGCACGCAATACAAATACAAGGCAAAGACACTCAAAATATTACAATTTATCATAAGTAAATTACCGGTTTTAGTTTAAGGAGGCGGTTAATTTCTGTTAATATAAGAAGCAGGGATGGACCCACATACGCGTAAGGGACCGCAATCGATGCCCCTCGATTTTGAACATGAAATGACTATTATACCCTTTCAAAAAATTTAATGAATATGATATATTTAACAATAATGAATTATGAAAGAAATTGGTACAAGTTCCATAAAGCCTTCCTATGACAATTGATCACAAGTTTAATTTTCAGTAGTTATAGATTGTCCAACCATTTTATTTATATGTTTTTCTACCATTTACTTGATATTTTTTATTGTTTATTTATGATTCAGTAACATTTTTTATTATTTCTCTCTTTTTTAATGTTCTTTTTATTTACATTTCACAATCATATTTTCTAAATACTTTATTTTATTTCATTTAACTCTCTTTGTTTCTTTATTTTTTCTATTTAATGATAAATTCATTTACTTAATATACTTAAAAAAAATATTCAATCTAAACAAAGCTATATTATATCTAATCCTCCCATTTATGAGCACATAATTTTAAAAATTATAGTCTAAACATTGTTCTTTACTATGTGAGTTTTGAAAACGTAATTTTTATTAGTCATTAATAATATTTTTTTAAATTAAATTTATAGTAAAAAAATTCGTTACCCCTGACATATATTTATGCGTCCGTCTCTCATAAAGAGTATAATGTTTATCATTTTTTCCACAATCTTCTTCTTCCTCAATAAACACATTGTGATTCAGCTCTCTGTAACTCAAAACCAATTCATCAATGCAGTTAGTTTTATTCTCTTTCATTGTTTCATTCAACTGCAAAGTATAGAACTTCACAACTAGGCTACCAACCATCGTTTATATAGGTGCATAATTATACACTTTCCCTAAGTAACATAATAATGGTAAGAATGATCTGCCAAAGTAACAAATTTCACATCCGGACTCCTACATAGAATGGTATGGTATAAGGCTTTGTACCATTTTATCCCCGTTAAATCACACGTATTTCATATGTACATTTATATTATAAGTTTCAGTTTTTTGTTTTCATTGAAATCTGAATATCTATATACTAATGTACAATTTAATCGTGAACAAATATTATATATATAACTTAGATCACATACAAATTCATGTGATTGCATTTGGCAAGCACATTAATGTTCCAAACCATCACCTGCAAAATTTAATTAAGGTTCACACAAAATGTTCATGATTGAACCTTTATTGAAATTCTTGCCCGCAATAAAGTTGGAACTCAAGTTTAAATAAATATCTATAAAAAAATTGTATTTTAGAGTACAAATGATGTATCATAAAGTACAAATATAACAAAAATGTTATATCATAGAATATAAATATACAGTTTTCACACATAAAATTATACATTTAGTGTGACGATATACATTTTTTTGTTTGCATAATGAAATACAAATAATACATACCGGCCTAAATCATTCCCAGCTTATTTGTGTAATTCGCTTAACGGTCTTAGCCCATTAGGAAGTAGTGAAAAATCCCATGTTTCTGAACAATGTAAGTGGGCCAAAGGCCCAAGAGGCTACAAATTGCTTGGCCCAATAACAAAACAAAATTTGTTTGGCCGCCTTTTGTACAAAGGGCAGCAAACGTTCAAGCTCAGCTTCTTCATTCCATTCAGCGGCGTTAGATCGCCGGAGATAATTTCAGGCAAGCTCGAAGCTCAAAATCGCAGCACAAGTAAACATTTCTGTGAGTTAATGCTCTAACTAATCACTTTTCAATTACATATTGTTTTATATTTTGCTGGTGTAACTAAACCCTGATTGTGAACCGATATGAATTATTCGCATGTTTCTGCTCTATTACTCGTAGAAAAGAGTATTTGATCTTGTTATCTTATTTTTATTGGCTCACAAACTCGTTTGCTTCATGTTTTTCGAGTGTTCTGTACCAAACAGACTTGGTAAATAGTACAAGTAATGTTGAAGTTGTGCATAAATGTTAAATGTGTGAACTGAAGTCAATTGAAGCTGTTAATTTGTTCTTGGTGATGATTTGATTGGATGATGTTGTATAATTAAGTGTGCATATTGAATTGTAGCTCTTCATTTGCTCATCTGCCCCGAATATTAATATCAAGTCTATCACTGCTCTTGCAACCTACTATTAGTTAGCTATATAGTGGAGTACAATTAAACCAAACACTGAGTCCTGCCTTTGATGTGTTTTGTATTTTTGTTGTTTCTTTTCCATAGAGAAATGGGGGTGAAGGCAAATAAAACAGCCTTGCCAAAATTACTGGTGTCCAAAGATGAAACTAGAGATTTCTTGGTATGTTCCTCACTCCTTGTTAAAATTATTAGCTTCGTTCTTATCTCTTGGCAGTAGGTGTTCAAGTGTGGTATGAACCTAATTGAGTCTCATGATGTTTTGAGGGACTGTTTAGCCGTTGGAGGGTGGGCCAGCTAGGAAGCTTCCTAGATCTGAAAATGCCGATAATAAAGGAACAGTTTTGTATATTGGTAGAATCCCACATGGATTCTATGAGAATGAAATGGAAGGTCAGTTTTCTTCTCTGTTTTGCTTCTTTTTGTTTCTTTTTTGGATTATACTATATACTTCAATAAACATGAGATAGGCTCTAAATAGTGTATTTCTTACAGCGTTCTTTAAGCAATTTGGCTCTATCAAGAGGCTCAGAATTGCGAGGAGTAGGAAGGTCTGATTCCTAATTTTTACACTTTTGTGACTAGTTATATTAAGAAATGCTATTACGTATAACATGGTCGATGGCTGCTGTAGTAAATAATTTTCCTTGCTTTGATAAGGCATCACTCTTCGACACAAATCATCTTTGCTGATTCATGATTTTCTCAATTGGTTCATGCAATATAAATCGAAGAAGTTAGTTTAGTTTGATATGAAGGTTTCACAGGTGTTCACATACATAGTTATACATGATATCTCAAGATTACAATTACTAATGCAAGATGTAATCTATTTTAGAGAAGTTGTAATGCTGGTGTAATTTTGTGGGTTTGCAGTGTGAGTCTTTGAGGCATGTCATGTCATTATTGTTTACCTCCCATTCTCATTCTTTTTCTCCATTTTCTTTGGACAGACTGGGAAGTCCAAGCATTTCGGATTCATTGAATTTGAGTCTCCTGAGGTTGTGAATTGTTTTATCTAGCACAATCATGAATATTGAATAGCTTAAGATACAATTAGATTGTTTTCTTATCAATCTCTTGACGTCTATTATCTTAATCACTATTGCATTACTCATCTGCTGCAGGTAGCTAAAGTTGTTGAACAATGCATGCATAATTATCTTATGTATGAGCATCTGTTGCAAGTTCATTCCATTCCTCCGGAAAAAGTTCCTCCAAAAGTGTGAGTAATTGTGATTTATAGATGTTTTAGCCATTTAGTTTGATTCTCAAGCTACGAAATCATGTAAATTAGAATTATGTTAATTTTTAATTGCTTAGTACTCCCTCCGTCTAAATAATCTCTGCACAAATTTGCTTTTAAGGGATAACACTTAATGTGCAAGACCCAAGAATTGCACCATTTCGTTATTCACTCTTTATTAAACATTAGCCCACATAACCCACATGATGCCCCACTTTCTTTCACTTGTACTGATTATTCAAACAAATATCCCCCAAAGGCCCCATTGAACATCAAATTTCATAATATGGGTGCTTACTCCATGGGTGCATGTATTAATGGGATGGAAGGACTCCATTTGGTGCACATATTAATTGGACGGAAAGAGTAGATCAGAACATGGGCATATAAGTTGCTATTCTGAGTTTTTCGCTGAAAGCTTTCTGATTCAGTCATTGAGTAAATCTTTTGGTCTTTCAAATATGACCAGTGCATTTATATGCTATGTACTATGACTGAAGTTGGTATCCATAATGCAATAGGTTAAAGGACTTCTGAAACTTTTAAGGCAACAATCTGCTTTCATAAGACTTCTTTGTTGGCTTCAAGGTTAAATTGGCACTGAGTCCCTTAATCTTTCTTCTTATGTTTTGTTTTAGATGGAAAGGTGTTAACCGCTTGTACAAACCCCCAAATTGGGTGAATATTGAAAGGAAGCGTCAGGATAAGGTATGGGCCAAATTTAGACTGTTGACGAGTTAATGTCATCTACTATCTGAATTCTGAAAATACAAAACAGTAGTAGTACTTTACAAGGATATGTCCAGGAACGGACTGTTGAGGAGCACAATAAGCTGGTTGAAGGAGTATTGAAACGTGACCAAGAAAGACGAAAGCGGATCAAGGTCGCTGGCATTGATTATGAGTGTCCAGAGATTGTAAGAATACTGTTTGCTTTTTTCTAAATCAGATCATGAATGTTGTTGTGTTATTAATAAGAATGTGATAGTTTCCGGTGAAATGATTATTAAATGTTGACTGAAGCAATCGTTGTGCCCAGGTGGGTGAGTTCCAGGGCGCTCGAAAGAAGATTAAGGTCTCACAGTAGGACTGGATGTTTCTGCCCCCTCAGTTGCATGCATAGACGTTGTGTGGATTTGAAGAAGCTGAGAATAGTTGCAGAGAAAGCGACTTGGTTGTACGAGCACGGCATCTTTCTTTATCTAGAAGATTAGTATTTGCAAACGCAGTTTTACCGTTGATTCAATACAGGATGGTGGTTTATTTAGTTGGATGGTAGTAACTAATCACCATTGTATGTCTTGTGATAGTAAACTAATCCTGTATTGTTTAAACGGATGAGTATAAGACAATATCATTTTCCCTTTCCTTAAAAAAACTTGAGTTAATACAAAAAAATTTGTTTATGAATAGAAAGTGTAATATTAAAGGTAAAATGTGAATTTATATAAAATGATGTTGAGATTTTGTGTTTGATTGTTTTAAGATTATTTGATTGAATTTTATGTCGGTGTTTAATTGTTTTAAAATTATTTGATTGATTTTTATGCTAGTTGATTGTGGTGTAGGTTGGTCGTGTAATTGAAAAGATCTAAAAATAGAGTAGGTATAAAGAAATGTTATATTTATAAATTAGTAGTGTAACTTTCAAAAATTTATTACACTTTGGTATACATAAAAAAAACTTCTTGATAAAATTATTACAAATTGATGATTTTATTATTTTTAGTAATATTAAAAATTAAATATATCATTATAGATAGAGTCCATCCTTTTTTCTTGTAGGAACTAAGTCAAACCACATTATTACAGTTTCATGTATCCAGATAAGTTACTGCTAAATCATACGAGCATCATCACTCATCACAGTAATTAAACGTTTAGCTTTCGACAACCTCCATTATCATATACCTTTTTGCTCATGTTTTCTTATCGCATCACATTTAACTCTATTGGAAATTAAGATCATTAGTTTGTTGTTGATTCCTGCCATTTTATAAGCACATCATAAATTCGTAAATGTTATAAGGGGTTAATGCCGGCACTATCAATGCTGCAATATACAAACAACATTGTGAGCAAGCATATTGTACTCCCTCCATTTACCAAGAAGCAACTTGGTCGTTCGCCTAAGAAGAGGATTCCATCATGGGGTGAAGGCGATCATAATAAAAGAAGTCACTGATGCACCCGAAGTATCAAAATCGCCCGTCACAATGGGCAGTAGGGCTACATGCAACGTGCCAATTTCCAGTTGATGAGTACCACTTTCTAGACATATATTTTCATGAGTCCGTTTTTTCTCTTCCATATTTTTTGATGTAATATGGCCGTATTGTGTTGGTTGTTTACTAGAGAAACGATGGTTGTTTTCGTTGAATTTCTATAACAATGATAGTATTTTTTAGATAATTAATTTCTCCATGGTTGTACCAAAAAAGATAATGATTACTACAAATGATGCTTGTTATCAACAAACTACTCGATTCTCTTTTGGTTTTAATGCTTGTTTTTCATGCATCTGTGATATGATGATGCTTGTTTTGAGGAAATAGAATGATGCTTTTTCTTATATGTGAATTATTTGATGTTGATTGTCATGCTTGTATGTACAATAAAATGATACTTGCAATTACATGAATGTATGTTTTCTGAATTAAACAATAACTGCAAATAACATTCAGTATTATGCCGCAATAAACACATAATGTCAACATCTTATTATACAATCATCTACAAAAGTACTGCAGTAAACAAGCATCAAACATGAAGAAAGAATCACATTGTTAAGGCTTCAAGCATCATTTAGATTGTGATGGCAGTCTAAAATGTAAAAGATGCTTGAATAGATGATAATTGATGCGTTGATGTTTGGATATGAGTAGAGATGCTTGCAATTCTCCAAGCCAAAAATGACGGATCTGTTGAGAAAATTGATGAATGGATTGGAACGTCGTAACATAATCTAATTTATTTTCATTATTAATACACTATATTTAGTATCTAGTTGGGGTTACAACTGGAACTAGATATATAAACACTAATTTGTAAGATGATTTTCATGTATCAAGTGTAATAAAGACATTAATTTATAATTTTCTTTATATTTTTCATCAATGTTTATCGGCTCAAGTGAAAAATGCATAAGTAAAATATCCAACTATAGGTATCATTGACAAAAGAGAGAGATTCTCGATATTCGTTTGGAACATCATGGCATAGAAAAACCCTCTGAGACTGGTAGTGAGGATTCTGAAAAAAAACGAAAACTCCTATTAACCATTTAGGGCCCTTTACGCCCAACCATTCCTATGAACACTTGCTTTTCGATTCACAATCGACCCCTAATTTTTAATGACTTAAAAATAAATAAAATTCTAGTCTGTTAGGATTAATTACATAATCAATTTGAAGTCAAAACGACACCGTAAGACCATCATCATCTTCTTCCTAGCATTGACACTTGAAAAAAAAACCAGAGATCACAAAATCAGAAAAAGTGAACAACAATGGTGCACAGTGCGTTTGATTCATTCCAGCTGGTGACCAATTCCACCACCAGAATCGACGCCATCGAATCGTACGGCGCCACTCTCCTCCTCTCCTGCTCCGACGGCTCACTCCGCATCTACGCCCCTGAATCCTCCCCCTCCGACCTCCGATCATCTTCTCCTACGTCTCATTCCGAGTTCTATTCCTCCCAAAACTCAATCTTGGAGCTCAAAAAGGAGTCTTACGTTCTCCAACGCACCATCAATGGCTTCTCCAAAAAGCCTATGCTCGCAATGGAGGTTCTCAGCTCCAGGGAGCTTCTGTTGTCTCTTTCCGAGTCGATTGCGTTTCATAAGCTGCCCAATGTTGAGACTTTTGCAGTTATAACCAAGGCTAAAGGTGCCAATGCATATTCGTGGGACGAAAAGAGAGGGTTTCTATGCTTTGCTAGGCAGAGGAGGGTTTGTATTTACAGACATGATGGTAATTTGTTGATTTTTACTTCAAATCTTCGACTTTTTTAATTGGTGTGGAGTTTAGTTTTTGTTAGCTCTATGGTCATTGTATCTTTATGTAGCGGATACTAGTGATAAATCGAAAAAAAGAATGTAAATTGAAGTACAATAGAGATGGTAATTGACTTTTGGCCCTGATATTTGCTTATCTAGTTTATCGTCGAAATATAGTAAAGAGGTTCACTTGGTAAAGCACTAGCTTTCTTGAAGATTCATTTGGTACTATGTCTAAAGAGGGAGGTTCCAGTATTCTGGAGAGTGAAATTTGATTTGGTTTAGTTTCTGCTTGTTCAGGAGGAAGGGGATTTGTAGAGGTAAAAGAATTTGGTGTTCCAGACACTGTAAAGTCGATGTCATGGTGTGGTGAAAACTTATGTTTGGGGATCAAAAGAGAGTATTACATATTGAATGCGACAAATGGTGCTTTGTCTGAGGTGTTCCCTTCAGGAAGGATTGCCCCGCCCCTGGTAGTGTCGCTTCCATCAGGCGAGCTTCTTCTCGGCAAGGTCTGTGCTTACTTCGTGTTGATTGTTTCTACATTTAGGATAAATATAGTTTAATTAATTACTTAAGGTTAGTTGTTCCCACTTTCTTCAGGACAATATTGGTATGCTTGTCGACCAGAATGGTAAACTTCTTCAGGAAGGCAGGGTCTTATGGTCAGAGGCTCCTACAACGGTAGTAGTTGAGAAGCCATATCTCATAGGCCTGCTACCAAGGCATGTTGAGGTATAAAAAATCAGTGATAATTGATGGTTCTTCTTTCTATGATTTCTTAAACACAAGTTGCAAGTATTTGGAATTGCAATTCTATTTCTAAGCTATAGATGTATGCAGATACGGTCTCTTCGAGCCCCTTATCCACTGATTCAAACGGTTGTTCTGCGCAATGTACGCCGGCTACTTCAGAGCGCCCATGTTATCATTGTCGCACTAGAGAATTCTGTCTATGGCTTGTTTCCAGTTCCTCTTGGTGCGCAGGTAATCTTCTTTCTACGGCATTTTGTTGAACTTTTTATTTTTGCCACCTTAGGTTATGCAAAATATGGTTATAAACGACAACAGCCCTACCGTGTAGTTTCATCAAAGTTCAAACAGGTCCTATAATATCCTTTTCTGTTATGTCAATAATGATTTTACTGTTGGTTGAAGTCAAAACTTTGTGTTCATATGTTTTATGTGTGAATGTTCGAGATGAACAACCATATGAATAAAGAATTGAATGCTTTTCTAAGAATAATATGTTGAAATGGAGAGATCAGTGGGGAGAAAGAAGTTCTGGTGCACAACTGATATTCTAGAACAATCATACTTTATTGACTTTGCCCCAAAGCAATTCAAAGCTTATACTCCATTCGTCTCGAGCATTAGGCCACTCTCTTTTAGCCGCTGTTTTTAAGAAAACCAGTACTTTATTGTTTGTTGTTGGAGAGAGAAATGATAATGAATGGAGTAAGTGTGAGAGATAAGAGAGAGAAATGATAAGAATGTAGAAAGTATGAGAGACAGGGTTTACTTTTTTACTATATTAGAAAAGTGGCTATAATAATGAGACTTCCATAAAAGGAATAATTAAATTTTCTAACAGGACGGAGGGAGTAATTTATATATATGCGGCAGAGTATCACATTTTCCTTGAAACCGTTGTAGTGACTTCACTACATGTCTTGTTCAGATTGTACAACTGACAGCTTCAGGCAATTTTGAGGAAGCTCTGGCCTTGTGCAAGTTACTTCCAGCTGAAGATTCAAGCCTCCGAACTGCAAAGGAGCAGTCAATTCATATTAGGTATGTTCATCTTTATTCAGTGTGGTTTCCACAGAGGTCTTTTAGTAGCTTCATATAAAGATGACAGGACGAAAGGCCCCCAAAATAAGCAGCAATCATGAAATGCGTTAGATGCATTTGGTGTTTTGGGGGTTAATTAATGTAGTTCCTAGCTAAACTTTGCAGTGTTTCAGCACTGTAAAATTAAAACGACAAATGGACCAAACTAATGAATAGTGCATATATTATAGACAAATATGAATTGTGATCTCTATAATGCTCTGCATAACTTGCCAAAACTGCAAATTTGTAATGTTGAATCATTTTGCATACAGATATGCTCACTATTTATATGAAAACGGAAGCTATGAGGAGGCAATGGAGCACTTTGTGGCATCTCAAGTAGAAATCACTTATGTTCTTTCTTTATACCCTTCCATAATCCTCCCCAAATCTTCTCTGGTACCTGAACCAGAGAGCTATATTGATAGTGGAGATGCACAAGAACTTTCAAGAGGTTCCTCTGGCATGTCTGATGAATTGGAACCTTCACCTCTTCCACACGCTTTCGAACCTGAAGATGATCTTGAAACCAAGAAAATGAGCCACAATACACTGATGGGTCTTATCAAGTTCCTGCAGAAGAAAAGATACAGTATAGTGGAAAAAGCTGCAGCAGAGGGTACTGAGGAGGCAGTATCAGATGCTGTAGGAAATAATTTTGTGTCTTATGGTAACACTAGGGCAAAGAAACAAAGCAAGGTAAAGCTTGCCCTCGACTATATGTAATGATATATATTTATGAAAACAGTTTTTTCCCTGAATATATGTAATGATATATAATTACTGTTTCCTGTCTTATAGGGTCGAGCTACTACATCTATTAGTTCAGTTGCTCGGGCCTTTGCAGCTATACTTGACACGGCACTACTCCAGGCTTTTCTGTTAACAGGACAGCCTTCAGCTGCACTAGAACTATTAAAGGGTCTTAATTATTGTGATGTAAAAATTTCTGAGGAGTTTTTGCTTGAAAAGAATCAATTTCTTTGTCTTCTGGAGCTCTACAAGTGCAATGGGCTGCATCGTGAAGCATTGAAGCTTCTTCATAGATTAGTTGAAGAATCTAACTCAAACGACACAGCAGCTGATCGAACCCAGAAGTTCAAACCTGAAATGATTATTGAATATCTAAAAGTAAGTCTTTTTATTTTACTTCATTGTGCTTAGTACGCTAATTTCAATTTCTGTTGATTGGTCTTTATTTTTCCTTTTGTTCAGCCTCTGTGTGGCACAGATCCGATGCTTGTCCTAGAGTTCTCAATGCTCGTTCTTGAAAGTTGTCCAACTCAAACTATTGACCTCTTCCTGTCTGGAAATATCCCGGCTGACCTGGTGAACTCATATTTAAAACAACATGCGCCAAGCTTGCAGACAACGTATTTGGAACTCATGCTGTCCATGAATGAAAATAGCATCTCTGGGAATCTCCAGAATGAAATGGTAAGGGTACTAGTTCGCTACAGCTTATAGGTTAACTGTCTCGAACTGTGATGCCTGTTTTCTGGTTATCAAAACTCCCTTCACTTCTAATAAATTAAGTTGTGGCTTTTTTAAAATAGAAAATAAATGATGTTTTGGCTCTCTTTCTCCCGTATTTAATACTCCTTCCTAATCAACTCAGCTCAAAATACCCTCTCCTTCACGTTGCACTCATTAACTAGTGCTACTTTTGGCCAATGAAAAAATAATCCCCCTCCTAATTAGTGTGAAGAAGTCCAAAATCTTCATTTACTTAAATTGGGATGAGTTTCTGTTAAGTAGATTTGTAATTATATTTAATGTTTGGATGCTGTTCTTGCGAAAGAAAAAGTACATCAGATTATCTTCTCCTGTTCTCTTTCTCCCCTTCCCAAATCTGGATTACAGGAGATTTAGTCTTATTTTTGGACTGATATTCTATTTTCTTTTTGTTTATTTAATAATAGGTGCAAATATATATGTCAGAAGTACTTGATTGGTACACAGACCTCAATTCTCAGCAAAAGTGGGATGAGAAAACTTATTCTCCCACAAGGAAGAAACTTTTGTCTGCCTTGGATAGTATATCTGGCTACAAGCCAGACATTCTTTTGAAACGTCTTCCATTGGATGCTCTGTATGAAGAACAGGCTATACTTTTGGGAAAGATGAACCAGCATGAGCTCGCTCTTTCTGTGTATGTACATAAGGTACTAAACTCCACAAGTTTTTGGATTTCCAAATTACACTTTATCCACTTAATCATTAATTGTGTAGTTAGACGTTAATATAAGTAGAAGGTGGATTATTTACATAATTAAATCATTTTGAAATTTATCGTAAACCTTTTCGAAAGACATCAAACTGTCGAATGTTTTTATCTGATATGATAAATCTTGTAGTGTGCACAAGTTGCCCATGATGTGATGTTATCCATCTTACATTTATAGATTATTTGATATGAATTCATAGATTACATGATGTAAGATATGGTGGGATTCATATAATCTATGAGTTACATTTAGTACTTAATAAATGCATAGCCTGCAAAATTCGATTACCATATCTCCTGATCTCCCTCTCTCAATTTAAATTGTAGCTTAATGTTCCTGAACTGGCACTCTCTTATTGTGACCGAGTATATGAGTCTGGACTTCAACCGTCTGCAAAATCTTATGGCAACATCTACGTCACCCTACTGCAAATATATTTGAATCCTCGAAAGACAATGAAAAACTTTGAAAGGAGAATTGTTAATTTGGCGTCCTCTCCGAGTCCTGAAATCGCAAAGCAGACTTGGGGAACACTTAAAACTAAAGGTCGCTTGGCTAAGAAAATTGCCGAAATTGAAGGGGCTGAAGAGAGTCGTTTCAGTCCTAGTGGCACAGATAGTGGAAAGAGTGATGGTGATGCTGATGATATAACTGAGGAAGGAGCTTCTACCATTATGGTTGATAGGGTCCTTGATCTGTTGGGTCAAAGATGGGATCGACTTAATGGAGCTCAGGCCTTAAGGTTGCTGCCTAGGGAAACTAGATTGAAGGTACGTCGTGTGTAGAGTATCCAAGCAAATGTCATAGATGTTTGTTGTCATGAAATAAGTGGTTCTCATCTTATTGATTGTTCTCTCCCGAGCTAATATTTTGTTCCTTGGTTCACTGCAGAACCTACTTCCTTTTCTGGGGCCTCTTCTAAGAAAATCTGGTGAAGACTATCGAAATTTACCGGTGATAAAGGGTTTGAGAGAGAGTGAAAACTTGCAGGTATGTTTCCTTCCAGATGTATATATAAAAAATTAAAATTCTGTACTTTTGTCTCGAGATAATCACGTAGAGTTGTTCAGAAGGACCAGATAGATTATCTTCCAGATTTGGATCTTCTTTTGTTTCAGAAAGTAATTGCTTCGGTTGGTATTCTAATTAAGTTTGGTTCAAATCAGGTGAAAGATGAACTCTACAGCCAACGAAAAAACATGGTGAAGATTACGGGTGATAGTATGTGCTCCCTTTGCAACAAAAAGATAGGAACTAGCGTGTTTGCAGTTTATCCGAATGGCAAGACCATTGTACACTTTGTTTGCTTTAAAGATTCACAAAATATGAAGGCAGTTGGAAAAGGCCCATCATCGCGAAAGAGATGATGTTATATATGCAAGTTTGCATGAAGAGAAAAAAGAAAGCGATCCAGCACACCTCGCTGCAAGTTTTGTACGTTATTTGGGAGATACCAACAACATTTATCATTTACCTTAACAGACAGCACCCCATTTTTTAGGTGCATGATCTGATCTGGCACCCGTCACTGCTGCCATTAGGTATACCGATTGTGGAGTTTATACTTGTGAAGAACTTGTCAACTGCTTCTTGTTTGTAAATCTTACTTATGTGAGTGGTTTGAGGCTTGCTCTTTTTATTGAACTGTACATAAAGAGTTGTATTCTATTGTTGTAATCTATGAAACCACAGATACTGAAGGTTCCATCATATGTACAATGCTACTGCATTTTACCCAACCTTTTTAATCCATTCCATGAGTTTCAGGTTCCATTGAGAGACTAAACATGAAGCTTTTCTTTCTGATCTTTTTGCAGACAAAAGTATTACAGCTGCCACACTTTCCGGCAATTTTTGAAGGTTTACATCAATCAGACAGCTCTTATCTAAGCATGGAGTTCTGTTTTCCGACCACTTTTGGTTACGAAACGGTAGACGATAACACCAACTCTGGATCCATCAACGGGCGGATCAGTATGTATAGCCTCAACATCAAACATCTTCTTAGCCTTCTTAAAGAAAACAGACTCCTTCCCCCACCTCTTCAAATGAGCCATCAAGAACACCAAACCCTTGTCACCCCCATCCAAGAAAAAACTCAGCGTTTCAAGCAGCGGCGCAAACAGGTGATCGTGATACACCAAATCCGACCCTATCACAACGTCGTAATCCCTCCCGATAGCCTCCATCTCTTCCTTATTCCCCCACGAAAGCGCAGCTGCTTTGACGTCTCCACTGTGGAGCTTCAACATGTCTGCGTTCGCTTCGACGTTGAACTCCATGCTAGCCACCACATGAGGTAGGTCCGTGAGAGTGACAGACGCGCCAAACAAAGCAGCTGCTGCAATGCCTACGACTCCGGTTCCTGACCCGAGCTCCAGCACGCGGAGGCGGTTACCAGAGGGGATGAAAAGAGGGGCTATGGTTGCGGAGCGTTGGTGGTCGAGGAGGTTGATGAAAGTAGTGGCGGCAGGCCAGAGCTGGAAGGCAATGCCTTGTGAAGGGAGTTGCCTGATGGTTATGAATGAGTTGATGGAGCTGAGCGTGTACGTTTGTGGCAGTTGAGTTTCTTGTTCTTGATGTTCATTTTCTTGTTCATGAAGTGCCATTTGTGAAATTGGAGGCGATTGATAGGGCGGATAATAAGGGTTTGGAGAATTATGATGTGGGAAGAATCCACAAAGGAATCAATATATCGGATTGAAGGGTACAGAGGAGACAATTTTTAAGTCATTTTCTAGGATATTTTGCTTTTCTGGGATTAGATTTAATTGCTAATTTTGGCAAGTGGGCAGTGAAAAGACTTGCAAAACCCCTGTTTGGATATTTTCTTCATGTTGTTAGGTTTGGCTGATTTTCGCAACTGGGAAGGAGGAGCGAAAAGATGCAATGCTCTATTGATGTACTTTTAGGGGTTGTTTGTCCTACCGTTAGAATGACCATCTCCCTACTTAAATTAAACATTTTATAAAATAAAAATTCAATTTCAATTGAAAAAGCCACACAAATTCTATTCCAATCGGCCCCTTCATCATGCCGTGATTCATCATGACACTATTTTGCCAAACACCTGCCAAAATTTGAATTTATTTGTTTGGGCTACATGTTTACGGCTTGGCATGTTTCATCCTAGAATTGTCAACTTGTGTTTGTTTATTTTGGTTAAATGGTCCATCAGTAGTTTCACTTGACTTTACATTTGTACCCTTAATTTGCCAAATTATGTTCTATATTTATTCTGATTGCTATGTTTCGCTCGCTACTGCTTTTTTCGCTCCTCTAGTATATTTCTAAAGATTACTATATAATTTTAATTATTTGAATTCCTCATAAAAAGTAATGATACTTGTAATTTGAGAGTTATAGATTTGGTGAGTTATTTAAAATTCATGAAAGTGTATTTTTTATCTCGGGGTTGTCAGGAATTATTATAGAGTTTTAAATGGCATATTATTGTAACTCTTCGACCGTTAATCATAAAAAAGGATGGGTCCCCTTCTTTTTTAGATTGCTTAATTATCATACAAAACTTAGAATATCTATTTTGATAACACATGACTCCCGATAATCATAATTATGTGTGTGACTTTTTACAAGCAATTTGTTCATAACTACCATATTGTGACTTATTTTATGAACAAAATGATTGTAAGCCCAGTACCATTGGAAGTTTGGGCGTCTTCTGTGTGTATTTCTCAGCTGCATAACTTATGATTCATATTTAATTTTATTAAAATAAAAAATTACAGGGTGAGACACATTCATTTAAATACTACTACAATATGATTAAGTATTTTTTTATATTTCATAATGATTACTTTTTCAAAACTATACTTCGGTCTTTTTTGTTCGGGTTTGGTGATTTATTACACGTGTTGGGAGTATCACATGCGCTCGATACAATGATTGTATATGTTCTTATACCTTTCTTTTATTTTTTCAAGATATGCAATTTTCAATATTGAACCACGAGCTGACACGTATCGTGCGCGTGAGATATTCTTAGCGCATGAGGTACTCCCGATCTAGATCACATAATTCAAAAGTGAGATCGGGAGTGAAAGCGAGAGCGAGAATTCAATATTTTCAAAAACAATAAAGAGTAAGAGCGCATTAAATCGTTTTATTGATAAATAAATAAATAAATATTAATTTATTCACATAATATTAGACCATAAAAATGATGAAGGTTCAATTGCTCAACAAACTATAGCCCAAACCCAGGCCCATTACCTTATCCCCTATTATTAACCCTATCCTAGCATTTAGAATCAGCTCAGCCACCACGGCGATAATTTCATTCTTCATTTCTTCTCTCCTCCCTATAATTATTTCAACAGCGTTCTTAGTTCTTTTTACTCGGATTTTCTAGACGAAAACCACATTCGCATCATTGCTGAAGATTCATAACTTGAATTGATGTTGATGGAATCTTCATCTTCACGTTTCTTGGTTTTTCGTTCCAATCGGATCTTGTGTAAAGAGTGAACAACAATGGATTTCCCCCAAAAATACCCATGCGAATTATTAAACTTCTAGTTCGCGAATTACGAAAATATAAGTCTTCTTAGAGCGCGATTGAAACGCAAAGCGTGGCCAGATCTGCGCGAATTATGTGATCTAGCTCCCGATATGTGAGATACTCCCGTCACATATGATAAATTACCAAATTCGAGCAAAACAATGAACGGTGGATATCTTCTAAACACATAGCCAATATAAAATATAAAAAACAAAAAAGATACATAGTCATTGTATAGTATATAAAATGTATGTATCTCATTTGGTGGTATATTAAAAAAAAAATTACAGATACGTACTATCGACTTTGTATTTGATGTAATTACTTTTTTATATAATTATTTTAATTTACAAGTTAATTATATTGAATCCACAATCCTTAAAATTTATTCAGCACAAATTCATTTTATTTATAATGACAAACCCTTAGTTTCTCATTATATAGGTTGATTTTCGCAAGTGTACAAGCAATACGAACTAGCATTGTTACATTCGTAATTAGTGCCAATTTGTTATATGATGTCTTATCAATGAAAACTGGAAGAATGAATAAGTTGGATTACTAGATCATGGTTCTGACATTTAGATAGGAGCAAATGATTATACTACTAAATAAGTCCTCGATCGCCATTACTGATCTCACTTTCCAGCTTTGCTTACATAAATGACTGGCATTCAGTGAGCAGTCATACTCAATTACCCATAGATCAAGTTACATCATTAGCCTAAGATTCTAGGCCCTTAAAGAACTACGAAAGGCAAGAGAACACCAGGGAGTTGTGCGTGACGAAGAATCTAACCTGGTGTCAAGAGGGCGTGGCATTACGCCATTCTCCCAACAGGATACAAACATGAGTTAAACTCAATCCTTTAAATCTTGAATAACCACATGTGCTGAATTACGCCCTGGAGCACCCATCACACCACCGCCTGGATGAGTTCCACTACCGCACAGATACAAACCTGGTAAAGGGGTCCTGTAATTTGACCTACATCAATGATGAAAACCAACATTATTAAATTTATTTATTTTTGAAAAGGCAAAGGCCAATTTATTGGACTTATTGATTGGAGGGAATCGGCTTACCAACTGATCTACACTTTATTATCAACATTATCAATTTTAAGCCTTTAAAGATTTCACATTTAGCAACCACAGAAATGAAGGTAAATGAGGGAATAATCGTCATTACCATCCTTTTACCGGCCGCATGAGGAACAATGAATCTAAGCCCATGGCACCATGAAATATATTCCCTCCTGTCAGATTTTGGTAAATACACCAATTATGATAGCCGGATCAAATCCACTAAAGCAATATACGTTTAATTTGATATGGGATTATTAATTTTAGTTGTGGTTAAACATGGACTGTGTTAGCGTATCTCCACACATCAGTTTCAGATCCTCCTACCCCTACATCTTAAGTACTATATATCCCCTAAGGGAATTGATAATTTCAAAATTGGTGGCAGTTATACACTGAGTTATCCTAGAAATTAATGCGTGTCTGGTTTTTAACTCTTTATGACTTTATGTTTGTAAAACTAAAAGAGGTGTGACCGTCATAGACTGGTTTATTTGATGCTAAGGGCTCCCCACTAGTCCACATTACTTAAAAGTTGACAAGTGTCAACTTATTAATCTTTCCTTAATGAAAATCTAATAAAATGTTAATCATGATTAGTCATAATTAATTAGTTGGAAGAAGTAATTAGTTGGAATGGCAATTAGTTTACCTCTGACGCCTTACTTCCTCACATCAAGAAGCTAGTCCACTATATGATCCTAATTATTAATTTTTTATATGCTTGTGGCAATTTTAAAATGGAGCTAATAAATGATGCATGTTAAGTAGATGATTGTTGATTTATTAAAACATAAATTCTCACGATCGATGGTCTCTATCTAAAGACGGTCTATAATACTAATAAAACCACTTATGTTATTAATTAAAATGTATATTATTAATAAAATAAGTTTTGTTGTAATATAAAGTTGTTTTGAATAAAAACATCGATTATTTTTCTTAACAATTTAGATTCGTCTCTAAATAAATTATTTAGAAAAATAATAATACTAATAAAATCACTTATGTTATTAATTAAAATGTATATTATTAATAAAATA
>JAYMSP010000602.1:0-46001 GCA_036897095.1 Plantago elongata | reverse complement strand
CCCCGGTAACGTGTTCGTGAGTCTACAAAGAATACCGACACTTTTTTTTTTTGTGGAAAGAATACAAAGAAACCGTTAGTTTGTTTCCTACCAACTTGTCGTTTGAGTCCACTCGGGTGTTGTTAGTTACTTTCCGTACTATATCTCTTATTAATTTTTTCTTTTGTCGTTATCTCCATATCTCCATAATTACAAGTACCAAGGGTTGGAAATATTTGGCCTTAGAATTGTTATTATCTTCTCATTAGTTTCCTTTCCACTTGTCTTCATTATGGTTGAGCATCAGAAAACCTCTGCAATATGTTGTTTCAGGCAATATTTAGGATGATTCATTTTCTGGGAGAGTATCTTAAAATATAGAGCATCTCCGAATGCATCATATAGAGTTGTTTTCCCTTGTTGGAGTGAGGGAAAGTATGACCGTGTTACATATTGTATTTGATTTTAGTAATCCCACTGTAACAATGTTTAGTTAGCACTATATCTGATAATAACAGCTAAATGATCGTCTTGAGCAACGCTAAGCTTTTTACTTCTCTTATAGTCCTTGCTCCTTGGTGTTTGTTGGTGCCAACAGGAGTTATTTCATGTACTGATAACAATCTTATGTTTACATTTCAAGGAGATTTATGACAAGTATCTAAGATATATATACACCTATTTGATTCTTTCTCGGTTACTTCTTGCTGCAGCTATCAACAACAGTAACACAAGGCACCTTGCTAAGATCTTGATTCACCTATCCTGGTGCTTGCAAGAATCTGTTTCTGCTCCTAGTGTTGCATCCCCAGCTCCTGCGAAAGCTCTAAATGCACTGTTTATATCATCTGTATTTCTAAAATATCTGATTGAGGAGGCTACAAGTGACAACTTTGAAGAACTAAGCTTATCCCTGGGTGAAACAGAGCCATTGCCAGATAATATCCCAAAAGGTTCCAGTCTTTTTAACAGACTTCACTGCTTATTCTTTAAACATACTCTACATTATGCCCCTCCCTGGTTATAGACATATACTTACTCTCTCATGCTCTTTATGTGTGGTATGTGGTATTTAATTTGCGTGGTGTTTTGAAGTCATTTTCTTGAATTATTTATTTGTGTTACTTTTACCATTATTGTCACAATTCTTCGCTATTTCCATAAGAAAAACTTGACCATTTTGGAAGCCCTAATTGAACTAGTGTGCTACCCTAATCAGAACTAAATATATGCATTAATTGGGCAATGATGAGATTTATTATTCTACATGGAAAGTGAAAACTGATTATATTATTGGTTACCATCGTCATTCGTCAATACCGCTATCCTGGAGTATTTCCAGGCCTGCCCGGGATAGACACCTCTATTCCAGGTTGCATAGCATCCCTGAGTTCCTTACGATCCTGGTGTTTGCCAGATCAGGATCCTTGCCAATTGCAGTGGGCTGGCGATGAGACTGTGAATATTGGGGGTAAATGACCCATTTACCCTCAATTTTGCTTGTCTTTACGACTCTATGAAGATTTCTATGACTTATATTAAATCGGTTATTGTAAGATTAATCTTACAGACTTACACGGACTTATGTGTTAATTCCTGCTCCTGCCATCCCGGAGTTTTTGGTCAGCCGCCACGCACCACGATTCGGGATTGATAATACTGTTTTCCATGTCGAGTAAGTGAAACATTTCAAGGAAAGTTGTGACTAGGCCAAGGAAGAATTGTCCTTTCAAGATTTGTAATAATCGTATTGCCTGTTAAGGCATGTGCCAAATGTATTTGGCATATAGTTAATGCCAAATATACTTTACATTTAGAAACATTGCAGTTTTCCATATCCAGAATACCATGGCAGTAAATGTTACTAATACTTAACAGTTCAGTTGTTTGTTGTTTAATGACCTTCAGTGGAGGATCTCATGATCATAATTTAATTACTTACACTTGATGAAGTTGCATAAGTTACAAAGACTAATATTTGTGATTATTTCCTTTCCAAAGCTTTTAATTTCTGACATTTCTACCTTTCGCTGAACTGTATTCGTTACTTCTTTCACATTCTGAAAACAGGCCAAGATGTTAAAGGAATCCTTATGTATAGCGTGCTCAACTTTATTGCCAAAGTTGATGTTAGGTACCCCGATTACTCTAATTGCTGTGATGCAGAGAGATATTCATTCACATTTCTCTAATATACATTATATTTTGTTTGAAGTCCTAGAAATTACCTGCTGCACCATGAACTGCTTAACTTCATACTGATTGCCTCTTCAACTCAACTTGTCTGTGGGCCATCACCAGGGCCAAGTGATACACATCCACTCTTGGATGCAGCAATGATTCAGGTAAATTTTGACACCCAACGTTCAAATCATGCACATTATGTTTGTTTTCTCATTATTTGTATTTTGATAATGCAGGAAAGTTCCCTGGTTAATATGGTTGTATGGAAGTTGTTGCTCAATTACATCTCACGCCCTCAATTTCCTTTAAAGAGTTCATCTTACATAACATTTTCTGATGGAAACCAGCCCGGTGTCCTTCAAAGAGTTGGTTCTGCTGCAGGTACAAAAGCACCCCCTTCATCTATTTTCTACTCCCTCCTATATTTCTTTCTTTCTTTTTCTCTTTTTTCCCAGTTGATCCTTTGACTATTTGCACACTTACTATAGTGACTGTCGTTTTCCAATAATAGCCATTTTAATGACAATAGGGCATTTATTGAAGAGTGAATAGTAGGGAAGCTCTAAGGTGAACGAAGGGAGTAAAAATGGAATTAGGGGGCGTTGGAGTAACCAGAAAATTATTTATTCACAAATAATGAATAATCCTAAACATCAATTCAGAAACATTAAGCGGAATAATTTATGCACAGATATAATGTGTAGTCTTTCTTCTTTGAACTGATCCTTGATTTCTTTTTAAATTTCCTTGAAACAGTTGTCCTAGTATGATAGAGTACCATTTTGGCATCTCTTTGCGATATTGGCATTTAATCCGGAATTGTTCGATTGATCTTATTATAAGCTTGTTGTATTTTCAATATGGATATCCATTGAAAAAAATGATGTAACGAGATCGTTAATTGTTGATGTCCTTGTTCGATGCACTAATATCCCGTCTTCATATCACTGTTTTTTTTATGGCTGATTGGATGTAATTCATTTGCAGCAAACTTGATGCTGTTACCCTTCAATTACTTGGTGAGCTCATCAAGTGAAGTGTCAAGAAGTCCTTTGGCGGAAGGCAGCCTTAATGTTCTACTTGTGCTTTGTCATTACCGGAAATGTGTGCTGGTGGACTTTAAGAAGGATAAGAATCATAACGTATTGGAGTCCCTGCGAGAAGAAGAGACATGTTTTCTGGATAACCCTTTCTACAAAGCAGTAGAAAATCTTCAAGACATTGAGTGTAAGAACCACATTGTCTATTTACTGTCAGTATGTAAACCACATTATTTTCTATGTTACTCAGGTTTCAGTTGTCCTCATGCAGTTGATCGGATTGACCTTGAGGGAAATGCACATAGTGGTCCAATTGTCAGACTACCTTTCGCTTCTCTATTTGATACTCTTGGCTTGTGAGTCTTTCCTGTGCCTCTTGCTTTACATGCCGGATTAAATGCATATTTAATCCTGATGGAACTTGCAATTTACTGTTGGAATCCTCTGAATGGAATTTAATAAATTTGAATCAATGCTTGTTTTTGCGCAGATGTAAACTCCTCTAATAAATGTGATATTAAAGTTATACGATCTGTGAACTTTTGGTTCTATGATTATTAGACAAAAACTCTTTCTGAGGTGCACTTGTTTCCACTTTCCAGTCAAAGGTCTTAACTATATCGATTTTTTTTTTTTAATTTTTTAGGGAAAGGTGTTTTCTAGTAGTGGTTGCAGATTGGATTTAATAATTGGCACCTCCATCTCTATTATGCCTAGGCATTCTTCTAAAACCTGACTATTGAAGCTCCTGTTAATGGTATCCGATTTGCATCAATATAGTCCTTGTTAAGGTGGCATTGGTTTAGTGCGTTTTACCGATGGTTTTCTGTTTTCTCATTTGTTACCTTTTTTCTTCTTATTGTTTGCAGGTGCTTGGCAGATGAAACCTCTGTCCTTCTCCTGTATTTACTGGTGCATGGAAATTCAGATTTTCTGGAGTATGTTTTGGTGCGGACAGATCTTGATACACTGGTATGAGTTAGAAAATTAGAAATACTTGGTGAAGAACATGCCATCATTATTTAGAACCATCTCCAGGACGCCCAATTGAAAAGAAATTGGTAACATGAATAGCCATGAAAAAGATACTGATGGTGGCAGAACGAGTGTATGACTGTTCTGAAAGGATAACCCTCCGTGTCTGCTATGGAACAATCCAGCACAATTGCATTCCTTTCGTTTTCTGGATTCTGCAAAGATTAAACATAGGCCAACCTTGATGAGTTTTCCTTCAGTTAATTCTTCTGATGTCATGATGTTCATTATATCATGCATGAGAACTTTCATGAAGTTATATTTGAAAATGTGTCAAGTTAACATAGTGGACAATTTGATACTTAAGTAGTACTTCGTATGATTTATCTGCCACCCATTGATCTTGTGCATTTGCTGCGATGTTGGATTTTGATGAATGTTGGTTCTTTATAATTGACAGTTGATGCCAATGTTGGAAGCGCTATACAATGCTCCAAGTAGGTCATCAAATCATATTTATATGGTTCTGATTGTCTTTCTTATACTAAGTCAAGACTCGTCCTTCAATGCGAGCATTCACAAGCTGGTAAAGATACTTATGATTTGGCATGTAAGTATATATTTTCCAAAGACCAGCATTCTGAGTTGATTTTTGTCCTTTCAGATGCTTCCTAGTGTTCCATGGTATCAAGAACGTCTCCTCCACCAAATTTCTCTGGGATCCCTGATGGTGATAATCTTAATTAGGACCGTGAAATACAATCTTTCTAAGCTAAGGGTAAGCTGTAATGTCTACTGCTGCTGCTGCTGTTGTTATTGTTGTAGTTGTTGAGTGGTTTATGTTTTAATTTACTATGGTCTTCAGTTCTTTGACATTTGAATTACAACAGGATGTCTATCTACATACCAATTGTCTTGCAACTTTGGCGAATATGGCACCACATGTTCACCGTCTGAGTGCATATGCATCACAGCGGTTGGTCAGCCTTTTTGTTATGCTATCCCGCAAGTACGTCAACAACCTTATCGTTATTTATGTGACCGGCATATATTAATGTATTAGTTTCAGTTTTATTTATATACTAAGTTTCATTTATCTTAATGATCAGGTACAATAAATTAGCAGACATCACAAATGACAAGATGAATATGGAAGACAGTGATCTAAGAGGAGACAGCCTTCCAGAGGATCCGGTAACAACATGCTTGCTGCTGACTCTTTTTTATTATAAATTTAATTCTCCATCCCTACAGGCTGAGTTTTTCCCGAAACTTTTTTGCTCAACAATTAGGAGAGAGATAAAGAATGAATAGAAGTTATGAGTAGGTATGTTTCGTTATATAATTGATGAATTATGGTAAAATTGTAAAGATATGTATTATATAAAGTAATAATAATATTTTCCAAAATGAAATGGGAAGTTTCTAATGGCATGCCAATTGTCAAAATGGGAAGCTTGTTTAGGAACCGAGGGAGTGTATGAAAACGTTTCTTAGTTTAGATAATTGTATCGGGACATTTATTGACCTCTTTTCCCTTTCTACAGTCACCGGAATTGCATATATACACAGATTTCCTGCGGCTCGTACTAGAGATAATAAATGCAATTCTAACTTATGCACTGCCCAGAAATCCAGAGGTATTACATAATTCATTAAAATGCTCCTGCAATTAATAGCTCATGTTATATGATCTCTCCTCAGCAATATAGTTGCTAACTTGGGCTTATTTGGGATGCACACTTTCAGGTCATTTATGCAATTATGCACAGGCAGGAGGTTTTTCTGCCTTTCAAGAATCATCCACGCTTTAGCGAGCTCTTGGAAAATATATATACTGTATGTATTAGGGAAAAAAACTACTTGCATTTACATAACCATACATTGATGAGGCGTAAACTGTGAACTTTGTTGTCAGTGCTTCTGAAGAAGCTTAACCAGTCTTTCTTTGACAACGGATTCGATATTCCCCCATGATAGGTTTTAGATTTCTTCAATATCCGCATGGATGCTCAGCAAGTTGATGGTGAATGGTCTGTAGAGAAAGTTCTTGAAGTCATTATTAACAACTGTCGATCTTGGAGAGGGGAAGGCATGAATGTATGTTGCTAGTGCTTTATTAACAGTTCATTAACTTTATGTGTTATACCATTTTCTGATTCTTCTGACTTCCCTTTTGTCTTGTTCCGAGAAGTTGTTTACACAATTGCGTTTTACCTACGAACAAGAGAGTCATCCGGAGGAATTCTTCATCCCATATGTGTGGCAGTTGGTATTATCCCGCAGGTATACTTCTTGAAACCATAAGGAGTATCAAATCATTCTCAGTCAATCCCCCACTGTTATTCTTGATGTTACCTTATCCAATTATCTCTATGGAGCCTCATGTATCTGGTTGCCTGGTGGCACTAATCATTTGACAATATCATATCCCTTGCTGCTGGGCTTCCATTTATGTGTTTCATTTCTGGATATTCTACTCAACCTTGGCATGTATTCCAGTCCATAATCATCTATTACTTCTTTGATGCAGTGGTTTCACATTCACTTCCAGCAGCATAAATTTATTTCCAGTACCTGCAGAAGTAAGTAATTCATTCTAACAAGTTTTTCAAATTTTTATGTTCATCCATTACTCTCTGGTGTGTTCAAATTTGTAAAGACACTGTCCAATACAATTAGAGTCGACACTCTGGCATCTCTAATTGTAAAATTGTTCTGGTCATGTAAATTTGATTCTCGAGTAGTGTATGAGAATGGGTATATGCATCTCACGTATTATTGATTTAAAAATTTATTTATGGATGTCTTGCGAAGATAACAAACAGGTTTTTGTCATAATCTAAGTATTGTGATAAACGTGTATAGGGTACAAATGAGGAACCAGAACCGGAGCTGGAGCAGGAGACGCCTCAAGACAGAGAGCTGAAACTTCAAGTTGAGACCCCTGTACAGTGACATGAAGATACTGAGCTCAAGTCAACTGTACATACATAGAAGCGTACATGTGATAGCAAGAAACATTCGTTTATATGTTCTATATATGTATATGTGTCCGTAAGGGTGAGCAGGCGTATGTTCTTGTTCTTTTATCTTTTTTGTGAACAATACATAGAGAATAAGAGAATGTTTCTCGAAGTAGCAATGCAACAACCATGGAATAGAAATCATTGGTTCTCTACCTTTTTGTTCCTTCATCTGTATCTTGGTGAATTCATTTTTCATTCCACTCGTTTTTGAGCAACATTTATTTTGAACACTAGTACTCCTAGTTTACGTATTTGTGGGTGGGGACAGATCGACAAGGACCGATCCTGAAAGACAACTCATTCGTCGTTGGATGCAAGTATACAACCGCAGCAGTGCTGGGCACAGGAGGGGCACTTTAAAGGTGTAAAAAGATCATGGGCAACATGGAGATGGTAATAACATGTACAAAAAGTAGGTCGTGTTTGGAATTTTGTTCGAGTACCACCGTCCCATAATTTTCACAATTCGTGATTTTTCATAATACTTGGAACATTCCAAGGATTTGAATCATGATGAAGTTGTAGGACGGACATAATAGTCCAAGGATTTGATGGGGACGCATGAGCTATGTAGGAATATTAGTACCCAGTACCCATTCGTATTTCTGGAAGCCCTTGTCATTCTATGAAGAAAATCAGGTTACAGGTTTGTGATAATTGAAAGATTTTAAATATTGACATTGTTAAACAAAGACAAAATAATCTTATTAAAATCATATAAACGGTACAATTCGAAGTGATTTGGTCGCAACAAACTACATCTAAATCCTAAGATAGGGAACAAGATATGAAAGAAATGATGCACACAGCAACAAACATTTATAAAGTTCGATTCTTCTTCCTCAAATTGTGTTCGATCAAGTCCTTTTGAAGTGTATGGTGGGTGAATTTGTTTTGCATTGTATTCCTGAATGGAATTCATCACACAAGATCCCACATGAAACGAATGTTATCAAACATCGCTCCTACACTTTGTTATATTCTTTCACAGACTTCTCACAAGTCTTATAAAATGTACCTCTCGTCCTCAACCTCAACAATCATGTTATGCATACAAATGTACGAATTCATAATCTTACTTGGCATTTCTATGATATGGGCCAATGCCAACATCCATATGTGTGCTCCACATCTTTCCAGCACGCCTCTTGGTTCTCTACAAAATTGGATCATTAGACTTCACAATTGTTCACCATCCAGATATATGCCATAAGTTAGATAGTATAGTATCCATGTGTAAGGTTGAACTTATATCAAACTCCGTGCGCCATTGAGTAGTTCGTAAAACACTAGTTGGCGTTCCACAACAATAAAATCATTCATTTTATTTGATACTCCAAAAATGAATGTCAAATCCAAGTCTCTTGTGATGCACCAACTTCTAGCACAAGCATCGGGGTTCCACTATTGTCATTTCCATGACGTAGTGCAATTCTTTCATTTACAGTACAAACAATCAACATATCCGAACATGCGTGGAAAACCTTGTCCAGTATTGATGGCGACAACCCTATTGACATTGTAAGTATAGATTGAATTCTAGGGTCTGAATATGTGAAGAAGAGAATGCAATGTTACACCAACATTCAGATAGACAGTGGGAATATTACTGGGGGGTTTCTGTGAGCTGGCTAGAAGGAATAAGTTGTTAGTTACGTGAGCTCACATGGGTCGGGTCAGGTGATGTGTAATTCTGATTGGCTTGTGACATGTGCTATGATGAAGCAATCACATGGGATTAGAGATGAACGGATATGATCAAGGCAGTTATATTCCAAGGGATGAGGTATAATCTGAGAAGGAGAAGAAAACCGTCAGTGTGACTATGACAGTTGGTATAACGGTTTCTCAGTCAGCTGGAGCTTGGTTATATAAATAATTCATTGGTGTCATTATATCTAATCAGATAAGAGAGAAGGTCAAGCATTGTAAATAACAGTTGTATTTTCTCTCTTCCATACACATAAACAATTACCTTTTTTCTCCAATTCACATAGAATGGATAGAGGGTGGACTAGAGCTTAGATTGACAAATCTGCAACTTGTAGTTTATGAGAGTTTGTTGTATGATCTTGTAAGGTTTGGTGATCAATAAGAGTATCTGGTTAATCTCGTGGATGTAGGCATTGTCGAACCACGTATATTCCTCTGTTCTTTGGTTGATCGTACTCTGTTTTATGTTATCTAAGTTTTATGTTCACCAAGTGTTTGTGTAATTGTCACTGAGACTATTGCTGCAACATTGGTAGTTGATCAAAATCATTCATTGTTGTCATTCTATTGGGCCGAACTCAACAAGTGGCCGCATCTGTGGGAAGGCGAAGGCGATCAAATCAGAAAACGGTTATGACTTCAATGACGAAATTCGAGATTGAGAAGTTAACATAGCAGGTAGATTTCACTTTGTGAAAATTGAAGATGGAAGCACTTCTGGAGCAGCAAGGTTTGAATCATGCTCTGCTCGGTGATGATGGTTTTTTCAAGGTTATTGATGAATCTGAGAAGAAGCGCATCATTGGAAAGGCTTGTAGCACAGTGATTCTGCTACTCTGTGAGAATTGATTAAAGAGAAGACTACAAAAGATGTTTGGGACAAGCTTGAGTCTCTATATCACAAGAAGACTTCTGCAAGCAAGTTGCGGATGAAGCAGAGGTTCTTTGCGTATAGGATGAGATCTGATCGGCATGTTCTGGATCAGCTTGATGAGTTCAACAACCTTTGCTTGGAACTAAAGCATTGGAGATTAAAGTGCAAGATGATGATAAGGCAGTTATCTTATTGGGCTCATTGCCAAGGTGTTACGAACTCTTTATCAATGCTATTGTGATGACTAATCCAGATTATTTGAGAGCTTCACATGTGGAGAGAGCCCTGAGGAATAACTTGATCAAAAGGAATCTGGTGGAACTTAGTCTGATCACGATGCGGAGAGTTTATTGGTTAATCAAGCCTGGAGCAAACCTCAGCCTAGTAGAAGCAACGTGAATGTCAAGTTCAATACTCATAAGGATTGCACAATAGGTGTTTGTGCTAATGCCGAGATGAGGAAGTGTTTTCATTGTAAGTAAACAGGTCACCTAAAGAAGAACTGTTGCCTACTCCATAGAGAAAAGAGGATGGGAGAAGCTCTTGAGCAAGGTGGAGCCAATGTGGATGATATTATAGAAACATCAAATTTTCATGAGGAAGCTGAGGTACTCTCTGTTACTGAATCTAAATGTAGTTTACATTGGGTAGTAGATTCAGGATGCTGCTTTCGTACTTGTTGCATAAGTGAATGGTTTGATACCCTGAAGCCTGAATACATTGGTAATGTTTTGCTTAGGGGTGACTGCTTGTGTGCTATTATGGGGATTGATAACATCAGAATTAAGATGCATGATGGAGTGGTTAGAGTGTTGACATATGTAAGGGTCATACCTGACCTTAGGAGAAATCTGATATCACATGGCATATTAGATAAGGAAGGTTACAAGTATGAGTCTAAGCATGGTGTCCTGACTGTGAGCAAGGGGAATACACATGTGATAAAAGTTGATCTCAATAACAATTTATATTATTTGAGAGGTGAAGTAGTGGCTGGTACAGTGTCTGTTGTTACTGAAACTGTTGGTACAACTGTTGCTTCAACATCGGATAAGAATTAACTGTGGAATGAGGGATTAACTCATATAAGTGAGAAAGGGTTGGATGAGATGTCTAAGCAAGGTATTCAAGGTGAGGATGAAATCACCAAAGTCAGTTTCTATGAGGATTGTGTCCTAGGAAAGGTACACAAATCAGGTTATGAAACTGGAAGAAAGTTGAGGTATCTCGGGCTGGCAATGGCTTGGAGTATTTGTCAGGAAGATTCAATGACTTTTACAAACTAAAAGGAATCAAGAGGCACAGAACAATGCCTGGCACACCATAGGAGGATGGGGTTGTTGAAAGGTATAACATGTCCATGTTGGAGAGAGCTGGATGCATGCTCTGTAGTTCTGGGTTGCCAAAGAGATTCTGGGGAAAGGCTGCAAGTATTGATAAGAGGAGATTCATACTTAGCAGGGATGTTATCTTCAATGAGAATGTGATGCTACTCAAAACTCAAAGTTCGCAAGTACAAAATTGTTTTCGTACTGATGATGATCTGGAGGGAATCACCATTAGGAAGGAGCTTGGAACGATACTCAGGTGGTTGACACTAGTGGTGTTCATGAGACTGCGAATGTATCAGGCAATGTTGGTATAACAGTGGATACAATTGTGGGTGAAACACTGACATGCAGGGCAAGGAGAAGAGGCAAGCAGCAGACATGTATGGCTATGGGAAAGTAGTGAAATCATACATGGTGTCTAAAGCTAACAGTGTTGCTGGAGATGTTTGTGACACAAGATTAAGTATTTGTCAGGTTGGACACAAAGACAAAGGGTGGTTATATTTGTTGATATATTTGTGTTGTTTGCTGATGAAATTACGGAAGGGTTTGGTCTAACTTTAGGAGTGACATAACATTTGGAGGACCACATTGGAATTCAATCTAAGGTGGAGATTTGTGAGTATAGATTGAATTCTAGGATCTGAATATGTGAAGAATAGAATGCAATGTTACAACAACATTCAGATAGACAGTGGTAATATCACTGGGGCGTTTCTGTGAGCTGGCTGGAAGGAATAAGTTGTTAGTTACGTGAGTTCACATGGGTCATGTGATGTGTCATTCACTGATTGACTTGTGACACGTGATGATATGTGATATGATGAAGCAATCACATGGAATTAGAGGTGAATGGATATGATCAAGGCAGTTATAATCCAAGGGATGAGGTATAAGTTATAATCCAAGGGATGAGGTATAATCTGAGAAGGAGAAGAAAACCACCAGTGTGACTGTGACAGTTGTCATGACATTTGGTATAACGGTTTCTCAATCAGTTGGAGCTTGGTTATTTATATAAATAGATCATTGGTGTCATTGTATCTAATCAAATAAGAGAGAAGATCGAGCATTGTAGATAGCAGTTGTATTTTCTCTCTTCCATACAGATAGAGAGTTAACTTTCTTCTCCAATTCACATAGAACGGATAGAGGGTGAACTAGAGCCTAGATTGACAAATCTGTAGCTTGTAGTTTGTGAGGGTTTGTTGTATAATCTTGTAAGACTTGGTGATCAATAAGAATATCTTGTAGAATTAAATTTATGGCTTGTTTGTCATACCGCTACAGCGGTCAACTTCCCACTCAAATCGAATCTTTTATGCATAAAATATTCAGTTTTAATTGATCATTCAAATTCTATTCCAATCAGTACGAAGATTTTGAATTTAGAGCATCTGTAACCATCCATCATATGACCCACCCAGAAGAGAATACTGGTAGATGAATTTATTCGAATCAAGGAGAGGTGAATATCCAAATAAAAAAGAAATGTATGTTGGAAGAATTGTAGATAAACCTGGGAAGCATAAAATGGGGGCGTGAGTAGTGCTGTTTTGTTTTGTTTGGTGTAAAATAAAAATGACGAAAACACCATTGTTGACTGAGCTGGTGATAAGTGAACCTGGACAGAGATAGAGGCGCTATTAGTCTTTCAGATAGAATTTAGATATACACACCATACCATTCCATTCGCGTTGATTCAAAGCAAATTAAACCAAACCAAACCAAACCAAACCTTTTTCAGAGGACACAAAAACCAGGACGATCGATGGCTTCTCTCAACAAGGTTTCGATCCTATCACTATTTATGAATTATGATTGATTGCTTTTTCATCAAAACCAACTCGACCAACTTTTTCTTTTCCTATTGCTTAATTAGAATCATACAATATCTGATTTATCATCTTCTGCTATCTGCTAAAATTACCTATGTTTGGTGGTAATATCATGATTGTAGTCATGTAGTAGTAGTAGTATTTGCTTTTCCAGTTAATAGATAGATACCTTTGAACATGATCAATGCAGGATGATAAAGCTCAAGTTATTCAGGCATGGTACATGGATGACTCAAATCAAGATCAGAGACTCCCTCATCACCGGAACCCAAAACAATATGTGTCTTTTCAAAAGCTTGATGGTATATAATTTTTTCAATTTTCATTTCATTTCTCTCATAAATTATGTGTGGAAACCACAAGTGCTGTGTATAAATGTAATAGTCACTCAACGGATGGATTCATGGAGCAAGTCTTTGGTGTATTACATTGTTAAAGAATAAATAAGGTTTTGTGCTAACTGCCGATTTTCACATCCAAAATAGTTGATGATGCAAAAATATCATTCAATGTCAACACATAAATGGTTTATTGCTCAAAGACTAGTGGTTTTATAAAACATCATGATTTTATCGATTTGTCTTGTTTTAAGATAAAACTAGATCTGTCTCCCATAAGTTTTTGCCTCTCGTATCATTTTTTCAGTTCACCAAGTCACTATGTTTCTACCCCTTAGAGTTTCCTAGTTTAAATTATTGATGATCTATGCCATTGTCCATAACCATTTCTGAGTCTCTCAGTGTTTCATAATTCATATATTTCAGAACTTGGAGTGCTCAGCTGGAGGTTAGATGCTGATAACTATGAAACAGATCCAGAGCTAAAGAAAATTCGTGAATCTCGTGGATATTCATATGTGGTATGCTATTTAACACATATTATGTTGTGAGAAATAAATCCAACATTGTTTATTTCTGTTCTCTGTGGGGAATTTTTTGTCATTCCCTTCATTGTGGTGCACACTATGACACTATCATGGATTTTCCATCTCCTTCAGGACTTTTGTGAGGTTTGCCCTGAAAAATTGCCAAACTATGAGGAGAAGATCAAGAACTTCTTTGAAGAACACCTTCACACTGATGAAGAGATCCGCTACTGTGTTGCAGGGAGTGGTAAGTTCATGTTTGTGGCTATTTAGTTCTACTGTTCCTGATGGATCTCTCTTTTTATTCCTTAATCAAATGTGTTCATTGCGAAGGTTATTTTGATGTGCGTGATCACAATGAAGCTTGGATCCGTGTCTGGGTGAAGAAAGGAGGAATGATTATTCTTCCAGCCGGAATCTACCACCGCTTCACCCTCGACTCAGATAATTACATCAAGGTACAGTCTAGAAGTGCATATTTGGCAAGATTAACAGAATGGTCTTTGATTGACATATTTAATGAAACTGAGTCTGATTTGATAGTGTTGTATTTTTTTTTCTTATCCAATTGATGATTTTGTATCCTTAAGATCTTAACCGTAGTGGATGCAAAAATGCACTTAACAAATGAAAGAAGTCCTGATTTTGATTATGCATTATAATCATGTCCTGTCCACTGTAGTGAATCTCAACATATTGAACTTTTGTAAATGAGTTCATGTTTCTGTATCATCACTTTTGTGAGCGAGCATGTCTGTGTCATGGGGCCAAATAAAATACTGGTGTTCCTGTATTCTGTTATTTTTAGATGGTCCCATTTTTTCATAATATATGAATAACGCAAACTTATACCTTTTGGTTCTATGAATACTTTTAATATTAAAAATAATATATCCCGAGTCCATGACCTGGAATATATGTGCAGGCTATGCGACTGTTTGTTGGTGACCCGGTTTGGACACCATTCAATCGGCCTCATGATGATCTTCCGGCAAGGTAATAGTCACGTTTCTGAGTGTTGAAATGCTCAAAGTATATAAACGATTTTAATCCAACAAAATGAATTCTGTACTTTGAACTAATAAAACAATATTTCTTTTATTTTTTATTTACAGCTAGCTATAAGTTATGCATCATAGTAATAGATGTGTTAGTTACTATTCACAGATTTAAAAAGAAAAACAAAATCCAATTAACGGTAAAAAAAAAGGATGCTAGGCTAAAGAATTTTGGTGATAATCTTGGTGGCCCAAGTGCAAATGGCTGTACAATCTGGGGAGCGGATGGAGTATTATTTTAATGGACAAGACTAAATAAGTGAGATGGATAAGTGATAAGTGAAATGGATACCCTTTAAATTGTAAGGGGTAATAGAGTTCTTACACAAGTGTGTTGACTGCAGGAAACAATATATTGAAACTTTTCTCCACAAGGAGTCTGCTGGTGATGTTGTTGACGCTGCAGCTTAATATGAGAGTTGTCTTGAGAAACTCCTTTTCCGTGTTATGTGGTATTTGATCTGTAAAACAATCAGTTTGACAAAATAATGTATGAAATACCAATCGCATGTACGAATGTATGCATGAACATGAAGTTTATATAATCTTATTGACTTGTATATGTGCATCTTGTGGTGTCTTTGTTGGCTTGTGGCTGCTATGCAATGGTGATATTCTAAACTGCATAATGCCTCTGCCAATTAGAATCCGGGTGAATGGTGACTTGCATAGTACGCTCGTATAGCTTGGTTTATGGTAATTCCCAGAAAGGCTGCTGCCATGCTGGCTGCTGCTCTGATAAACTGACCTGTGTTTGAATTGGTGTGTTATGTTGAGTTATTATGGTGTATTAAGATTATGATACTATCTTGAGAATGACATTGTGGTTGATGAACATAGAAAATGAATCCTTGATGGACATAGTGCATATACATTTCTTAGTTATGATGGAATTACCTTGAAATGGTATTATGATCGTGTGAGTTAGATGCATCATGATATTATTGTCTTTGTTAGTTCGTACATTCCCTCTCAAGTTAAAGACTTCATCCTCGTACAACGACTTCAAGCCAAGCTAGAGGAGAATGGTTGAATTCCATCAGTGTTTAACAATCTCAGTTTTCAATTCTAGGACAATCTAATCTTGTATTGCCCAATGATGAACATTGAGACAATATGTTAATGCTAATGAAGGTTTACAATTTATAGTGAAGACATGATTCCCTATTCTTCTAGATCATTAAGGCTGCTCCACACCTCAATCGGTTGCTTGGCAACTGATTGAGGTGCTGTTTAAGGCTGGGCACCACACTTACCCCCCCCCCCCCCCCCCCAACGACTGGGACACGTGTCCGGTCCTGATTGGATCAGACACGTTTTTTTGGTTTTGTTTTTAAATTTCTGTTTAAATAGAGATTCTTTTCACTTCATTCTTCACACCTCCATTTTCACCCTTTTTTCTCTCTATTAAACTCAAACCACTCTTTAATCACTTCTAAACACGAAAATAAATCTTGGATGCTTGGTTGGCGGATAAAGATCTGGCTGAACTCGAACAAATGTTCAGCTCCATGGGCTATAGTTCGGAATCCTCCACCAATTCAAACAACAGCCCAAATGAACCATACAATCCATTCAACTCCCAAGATGCATTCCATCCCGAAGGATATGAGGCTTCGCAGTAAAATGTCCCGGAGACTCAACCCATTGAGCAGCCAGTGAGAGGGAAGAAAAAGATGGCTGCATCAAAAGGTAAAGGGAAGGCAAAGGTCGGGTCATCAAAGGGAAATGGAAAGATGTTACCAAGACGGCAAACAAAGGCGAAGTCCAGGACGGGGCACATGAGACCGGTCCATGGAAGTTCTCGGAGGCGGAGGACATTGCTCTGATCAACACGTTTATGGCGGTCAGTGAGGATCATGTCGTAGGGAGGAACACCAAGTGCACTACGATATTCACTAAGAAGTACTCGACTTGTGGAAGGAGGCAAGGAAGAACTCGACTTCTGAACTAAAAGCGCGAACCAGAAGCTCTCTCCATGGCCGTTGGAATCGCTTCAAGCCTTGTGTTAATCAATTGGTCAGTGCTTACAACAAGGCTATAAGAGTTGTTGGAGTTCGGAGTGGTACTAATGAAGACGATGTTATTTCGTACGCCAAACGCATCTACCAAATGAATCATCTACAAGGTGAAGCTTTTGAGTTGTTCCATTGTTGGAATGCCATGAAAGAATACCAAGAGTGGCAAAAAAGGTTGAACTGCATTGGTCCATCGGGGGATAATGTTTCGGGGTTTGAACTCCATGATGATGCGGAAGGCGAAGACACTGACGGAAGCTCGGGGAAGAAAATGCGCATGAGTGAAAGTAGTGATGACTTCGTCGAACGTCCAATTGGCCGAGATAAGGCAAAGGCACTCAGAAAAGCGGTCTTTCATCTCATTCCTCCGACAGTGATTTAGCTGACTTCAAAGCTGATTTTGCTGCACATCGGACTCTGGAGGAAAAGAGGATTGAGATTGAGCAGCAAAGGTTGGCGTTCTTGCAAATGAGGGAGGAGAAAAGACATGAGGAGGCAACGACAACTAACCAGACCAATGCCGACTTGGCTAGCACTCAAAGGTTGCAGATGTTTCTCAGCTTGTCCAGTATTGGCCCATCTCAGATGACGTCGGGCCAGAGGAAAGTGTTCAGGATGTTGGACCGAGAGTTCGGGGTGATGGGGGGTGATTGAAGTAATAAACTCAAATGGTGTTTTATATTTGTGTTTGCTCATTCTAGATTCAAAATATGTACACGTTTGTTGTTTTTATTTCTAGAAGTTGTATAAGTTGTACTGTAATCCTTCAAATTGAATAAAAAACACTATTTCAGATAAATTATAGTCGTTGATTGTACATGTTTGAAAAATAGAATCGTTATTCGTGTTAATATAACTATTATTTAAATTTAAAATTGTAATAATAAAATAAAAAAAGAAAAGAAAAGTGGCGAACGCCCTCACGACGGTCGCCATAGTACGACCATCGGTCGTGTGGCACGATTTGTTAGCAACCGATCGCCCACGACCGATGGCCACGTCCACCATAGTGGACGGTCTAATACCACAACGTAGTCTACATGTATTACTAGAAGTGTAAATGAACATAATGTTCGTGATTTTATTTGGGAAAATTCTAACAAAAAATCATTTGGCACTAAAAAAGACTCGATGTGTGTTAATACATTGTTGTAACTAAGTTTTGTGTCAATATAATGATGAATCTCAACGAGTCATGTGTTAATATAGTGTTATAAAGTAAAGTTCTCTAGTTGTAACAAAATTGGGAAGGAGGTCCATCCATGTGATGAACCCATTTTTTTTTTATCAACACTCGATTCGTGTCCGAGTTTGACCGAACCAAACAGTTCGCGAACATGTTCGTGTATATAACGAATTGAACGCAAAAGTATTTATTATTGTCTAGTAGTTCATGAAAGGTTTGCGAACAAATTAAATATACTCTCTCCGCCCAGCTTCATTTTCTCGTATTTTATTTTGGTCCATACCAACTTCATCTTATCATTCCTAAATGAAAACTCTCTCTCTTACTTTATTTTTTTTCCATATTTTATCACCATCTCTCCTACTTTATTCATTCTTTTTACTACTTCATCACATTCTCTCCTAATTTATTCACTTTTTTTCTTAATACTTATGTCCGGTTGCGGGAATATGGACCCGGGACGGAGGGAGTATAATATAACTATTAGTAAGTAAATTTATATAATTATGCAATACATAATAGGTGAACTACATATTTATGAAATATTGTTGTGACTTTATTTGTTGATGAAATGTTTTAGTATAGTTTAGTTAGAATTTTTTTATTTCTATCGAGTATGATATTTGATTTCATGTCTTTGATGAATCTAACAATTGCGTTAATGAACGTTTTTTTAAATGTTATCGAACCGAATATGAACAAAATGTTGTGATGTTTGACGAATACGACCGAACATACAACTTATTAAACGAACGAACATCCATTAAGTGCATTGTTCGGTTCAAACTGCACCAGTATGTGTCACCTTACCCCGACAACACGTGTAAAGAGCTTATAGCTTCATCGAGACTCCAGGTAAGCGGAGACTGATCCCCCATGGTTTTTCCTATAAATAGAATCACATTTACTCCTCATTTGAATCTCTAAGCCTAGTCAACTCATAAGTATACAGTTAAATCAAACCCAATAACCCGACTTGTATAAAACACACTCGCAAAAAGGGTATAATCCCTTACCTCATTTTGCATGTGGATCTCACTTGAAGATTATGGTATAACTCTTAATACTATTATCTAAAATTAGAGTATCTATTCCTAGGCTAAAGAACTCATCTGTTTTATATCATATCAGTATCACATTCACCTAAAAGAATTACTCCGTCCGAATTCAACTTCCTCCATTTCATTTTGGGACGTCTCAATTTTAAACTTCTCTCATCCTTAAAATGATAGTAGTATATATTTCTCTACTTTATTCCTCTTCTTCCTACTTTATTATCTACATTTTCTATTTATTCACCACACTCTTAAAATTGAAAAACTATCATGAGAGTCCGGAAAGTACTGAGAACCTCACATAAAAAGATTCAGTCGTGCAACTAGTATACAACAATACACAATTTATAAATATATAAAAATTTCACAATTTGTGTAAAAACACACATAATTAGTATACAACATTGCATGATCCTCGGGACTCTTGTAAAAATTTAAACTTTTATAAATTTTTGTATTTAAAATTTATGTTTAAATATTTAGGAAGTCCAATTTGATACGGAGGAGTAAATGTATATTAAAATTAATCTATTAAATGAATATCCCAAAGCGTGAAAAAGGAAATATCTACTTCTCACATTTGAATGGAGCCACTTCTCGCCTTTAAAGATAGAATTGAATAACATGCAATGATGCATCTCTCTGTGCAAGAAAAAAAAGAGTAAAGTGCGCAGGCAGGGAGTGACAGACATAATAGTGGCATACTTTTCCCCAGAAAAAGAAATTCATAATTAGAAAATAATAAATGAATAATAAATAAATAAATAAATAATGAGTTGCAGTCGTGGGTAAAGTGATAGAAAAGCAAAAGTGGAGGGCCTTCACATAAAAAGCCTTTAACACGTGAAAAGATGAACACCCAAAAAGCATAATACACTTGACACTTGCATGCGTCCGTCCCTCACTCTCTCTCTATAAACAGAGATTTCATCATCACTTCACTACCATATCTCTTGCTACCTCATTTCTTCTTCTTCTTCATCATTTCACTCTCTTTTTCTCTTCATCCAAAACCCACAAATCAAAACACAAGATTGTGTCCAGCTGCCCACTTGTTTTCAGCCTTTGGTAAGCTTAAAGATTGAATCTTTTGGACACTTTTGTTGATTAAAGTTTGAATCTTTTGGCTCTTTTGGTGCTCAAGTAGATTAAAGATTGAATCTTTTGAGCACTTTTGGTGGTTCACTTGATTGAAAGTTTGAATCTTTGGTGATTAAGTTGGTTAAAGTTTGAATCTTTGGTGCTGAAGGTGATTAAAGTTTGAATCTTTGGGAGGTTATTTAGTTAGTAGTGCTGGATAATAGGTTAAGTGTCTGTAAGTGAAGTGAAGTAGAAAATATTAGAAAAAAGAAAAAGGGAAGTAGCCCAGTACAGTAGTACAGAGAGCAATAGCATAGCAACCCACATTGTTAATGATAATGTCATCTCTCTTTTGTCTGTCTGTCGCTAGTATTGAGGTGTCATTTTCTACGAAGCAGTGTAGTTTGGCTACCCAGTGAGTCTTCCAATGTTTATTCCTTTTAATTCCATTGTTTTGTGTTTATGCGTTGCTAGTCGTTGTTGCTTTTCGTTTTGCTTTTTTGTTGCTTTCTAGGCAGGGTTTTGTTTTTTAAAAGATTTATTGGACTTCATTTTTGTTTTTCTTTAAAACTTGAGCTTATTTTTCTACCTTGAGCAGTCTTATTTCTGTCCTCACATTTATTTACTTGTAGACATAACATTAACACACAATCACTAGTATCTATGTGCATGATGTGTATACCAGTATAGGTGTGTTTCTCTGTCCTTACTCGTATGGATTTATTCATAAGTTTCTGTTTTTTTCTCCTCTGCTAGTTTGGAGACAAGATGAAGTATGGCTTTGTCTTGTGGGTATTTCCACTATTTGATTAAGATCCCATCAAGTTGTATTATGCACATAGGATAGGATCAATAGGAATATATATTACTTGCACATGTGCTTCATCCTTTAAAGAATTGTTATTATGCTTCTTCTTCTTCTACTTCTCCTCTCTGATTCACTTGGAAAAAGGGGTTTTCTTTCTTCTTAGTTCTTGGTAATCTTCTCTATTTTGTCTTCTCATGTGTGTATCTTTCTTTCTCTAATTGCACAAGTAATTTTTGGTTTTTGGAATAGGGATTTTATTTTAAGTTTTAATACGTTTAGTAAAAAATTCTACCAGCCTTCATTTATGGCTATGCAGTAAAGCAAAGGGTAAAGTCAAAGAGATTATTTAATGGTACTGGGGATTTTATTTTTTGGGTTGAGATTGGAACAGAAAGCAAATGCCTTGTTGTCTCATGTTTTGCATTTAAGATCTCTCCTCTTTTGTGTTTGCCTTTGCGTGTAAAATTCTGCTTCTACTATCATCATCATAAGTTTCCATATTCGTATATGTTGAAGTTTTGTCCATCTTGCTGACTTGTTCTGTTTTCTCTGTTTATGGATTTTTGCTACAGAGGTGCTTTAAAACATCAGTCTTTGAAGCCCTATAGTTATGATAAAAATCATGCCAATGAGGCAAATGAAAGAAACCTCTGAACACCATCAGTTTGTCATCAAACCCCAGCTTCAAAATAACCCCAAGACTTGTCAAAATGGTAAAGGCCCCCCACCAGTTCAAGAATCCCAGAATGCTGCTGTCAAAACCCAAAACCAACAATACTCGCCTCCGGCAAGAAATCGAGGACGGAGACGAGGAAGAAATGGCCGGAAATCGGACCAAGGCGACGCCTGTATGCCACCAAGTTCTAGGCCTTGCACTGCTGCAGATAAGTCGGTGCCTAATTATCCTAGTTCAAGCAAGTCTTTGAGTTTTGCATCAAGGCCCGGATTTGGTCAGCTAGGGACAAAATGTGTTGTCAAGGCCAATCATTTCTTTGCAGAGTTACCCAACAAGGACCTGAATCAATATGATGTGAGTAAGCTAATAGTACTATATAGTGTTGGTTCTTAAACCAGTTAATTATTATTCACAGTTCCTTTGCAGGTGTAATTGAGTAAATCCCTGATCCTGCCTCTGTAGCATTTTAATTCTTACTGCTTTAACCTTTGTGATAAAGACTTTTCACCGTTTGGTCTTGATAGGTCACTATTACTCCTGAGGTGGCATCAAGAACTGTGAACAGAAGTATTATTGCTGAACTGGTGAAATTGTACAAGGAATCAGAGTTGGGCATGAGACTACCTGCTTATGATGGTAGAAAGAGTCTCTATACAGCTGGTGAACTTCCTTTTTCCTGGAAGGAGTTCACTATTAAGCTTATAGATCAAGAAGATCATGTCAATGGACCCAAGTAAGAACATATGTTCCCATTTATGCCCTTATTTTGAACATCCAAGCTTTGTTTATTTTGAACATCCAAGCAATAGTGGAATGGAGTTGTGTCTGTTTGAGTTTTACTACTAGTAAAAGTGTAAGTTAAACAAATGGGTTCAAATATTAATAAGGTGTATTGGGAACTGAGCTGTAAAACCAATTAGTTTTGTGCAACCAAATTAACACTTAATTCGGAACTAAACAAGGCCATTTTGTCTTTAGTTTGTCAAATTTATGCATAAATTAATGTAGATGGAGTAAACCCAATTTAATTTTTTCTGTTGGCATGGTTTATTTTGTACCTGAGCCTTTGCATTTTCATACTCTTAGATGTGGGATGAATAGGTAGTTACAAGAGCAACTTAATTCTATGAAACTTTAAATAGTAAAAGTACAGTAATGGAAACTACTTCGTTGTTTTCCATTCAATTTGCAAAATCATAACGATACTATTCTTGTATGATTGAGATTTGCTATGCTCTAAAACTAACTCTGGGGCAATTTCAGGCGAGAGAGGGAATACAAAGTTACAATCAAGTTTGTTGCGAAGGCTAACTTGCATCATTTAGGCCAATTTCTTGCTGGTAAGCGTGCTGATGGACCCAAGGAAGCACTTCAAATTCTGGATATTGTACTTAGGGAGCTCTCAATAAAAAGGTACTTAGTATTTAAAAATGCTTTTGAGATAAACATATTAAACTACTACTCATAGCTCGTAAGCACTAGAGCGCCTTATGTATATGGTTTGAATTTCCATGCGATAATAGGTTCTGTCCTGTTGGGAGGTCATTCTTTTCTTCTGATATCCGCAAACCTCAAAGGCTCGGTGACGGATTGGAAGCATGGTGTGGATTCTACCAGAGCATAAGGCCTACTCAGATGGGCTTGTCACTTAACATGGATATGGCTGCAGCTGCTTTCATTGAGCCTCTTCCTGTAATTGAATTTATAGCTCAAATTTTGGGCAAAGATGTGTTGTCAAGGCAATTATCTGATTCGGATCGTATTAAGGTGCATGCCCGGCTTAATGAATTATATTATACCAGTAATTTATCCTCAGGGTCTTGTTTTATGCAAGTCCGTGTCATTTCAGGTAAAAAAGGCCCTTAGAGGTGTGAAAGTTGAAGTGACTCATCGGGAAAATGTGCGTAGAAAATACCGAGTTTCTGGGATTACAACTCAACTCACTCGAGAACTAGTGTAAGCTTTTTCGTAAAATCTCTATGCTTACATATCCAAGTATTCATGAACTACTACTTGTACCATATTCCAGTGACGTAATGTATATGTCCTATTTCATTTCAGATTTCCCGTTGACGACGACTCAAATATGAAATCAGTCATTGAATATTTTCAAGAAATGTATGGTTTCACGATTCAGCATGCACATCTGCCTTGCCTCCAAGTAGGAAACCAGAAAAAGGCCAATTATTTACCAATGGAGGTTGGGTTTTAATAAGTTTCAGTCCCAAAGATCTCTATTTTGCTCGAATCCTACCTGTTTTCTGACGGACTTCATTCCAGGCATGTAAAATTGTTGAGGGGCAAAGATACACCAAAAGATTAAGTGAAAAACAAATTACGGCTCTTTTGAAGGTTACATGCCAAAGACCAAGAGACCGAGAAAATGATATCATGCAGGTAAACCATCTGTGCAATACTTCACTGCATGCTAGTTACAATTAATGCACATCTAGTCTAACAATGGAAATTGTATTGGTGTACCAGAGCATATACAATTAAAATGTATTGGTGCAATGATCACATATATCAGCGTCTTACACACTTAAGTTATAAACGATCTTCCTATTTAGTCTTGAAAACGTGAACGGCAATTGTGTTGGTTTCATAACCATGCGTATTATAACTGGTCAACAACATCAAGATCTTTATTATTTATTTGTGATTGGGTAAAATTTGGTTCTAAATGCAGACTGTACAACAAAACTGTTATGATAAAGATGCTTATGCAAAGGAGTTTGGAATCAGAATCAGTGAGAAAATGGCCTCTGTTGAGGCAAGAGTTCTCCCTGCTCCCTGGGTAAGATGCAGCACGCCTCGTGCGGAACACATTCGTCACACTAATACTTCTCACTTTTGTGCCCTGACCTGCATTAATTGTTTACAGTTAAAATATCATGAGACTGGGAAGGAAAAAGATTGTCTGCCGCAAGTTGGACAATGGAACATGATGAACAAGGTTCAATATCACTGTCATATCACAAGATTCTTTGACTTTCTTTTTTGGTCTCTTAATATGCACAGCCACTCCTCAATATTTTATGCAATTCACGTAATAGTTAATACCCCTATGTTGTCTGTATTTTGCATATAATCCAAATTTGATAATTCATGCAACAAACTTCCTCATCTCTTTAGGTCTTACATGTTACATCAACAAATTATTAAACTTGGAATGAAATTATTTTTGGTGCACATTTCTTGGAAAAAAAAGGGTGAATATTATGCCACAAAGAATATAAAGTTTCCGCAATTTACACATACGAGCATTGCATTTAATAATCATGCATTACATGATACTGGTCTATCTATGTAAGTGAGCCTCTTGTGCTTTTATTACACAGAAAATGATTAATGGCATGACGGTTAGTCGGTGGGCATGCATTAACTTCTCACGGAGTGTCCAAGATAGTGTTGCTAGGGGATTCTGTAACGAGCTTGCCCAAATGTGTCAAGTATCTGGCATGGTAGATCTCTATTCATATTCCTTACATTTTCACATGCATGGCGTCTCTTAAAATGGTGAAAACATCTCTTCTCATCTTACAGGAATTCAACCCTGAACCCGTAATTCCAATCTACAATGCACGGCCTGATCAAGCTGAGAAAGCTTTAAAGCACGTCTTCCATGCATCCGTAAATAAATTGAAGGGGAAGGAACTGGAGCTCTTGTTAGCTATTTTACCCGATAACAATGGTTCACTATATGGTAGGTGATGCAAAAGCTAAGCCTATTTTCCTTGTTTCCTATATTATGGGAAGTATGTCGCTTTAACTTTTTTTGTGTGTGATGTAGGTGATTTGAAGCGAATCTGTGAAACAGATCTTGGTTTGATATCCCAGTGTTGTCTTACTAAGCATGTTTTCAAGATCAACAAACAATATTTGGCTAATGTTTCCTTGAAGATAAATGTAAAGGTGCACGATGATTATTTTTATGACATGCTATTGTAATATAAAATGGATTTTACGTCATGAGGCTTCTGTCATTAATATTCAATATTGTCAATCAGATGGGTGGCAGAAACACTGTTCTCTTGGATGCTATAAGTTGCAGGATACCATTGGTTAGCGACATACCTACAATTATTTTTGGAGCAGACGTGACACACCCCGAGAATGGGGAGGATTCCAGTCCATCAATTGCTGCCGTACAGTTCTTAACCAACAACACCCAATTGGCACATACTAGTCGTAGTATACACCAGATTGCTAAAGAATCTTTCTAAATGTAGGTTGTAGCTTCTCAAGACTGGCCGGAGGTTACAAAATATGCAGGGTTGGTTTGTGCTCAAGCTCACAGGCAAGAATTGATACAAGATTTATACAAGATCTGGCAGGATCCTGTCCGTGGTACAGTTAGTGGTGGTATGATCAGGTCAGTTACTGCATATCTCAGATTTTGCATGGCTCCTTTATAATCTGTTATCTGTAGTCATTTATATGGCAATTGTTCGTCCAACTCATGATTATCTCTGCTGGTTCATATAAGTTAAGCTTCTTCCTTATTTGCAGGGATCTTTTGGTTTCATTCAGGAAAGCAACTGGACAAAAACCACAGAGGATAATCTTCTACAGGTCAGTTATTTACTACTTTGTGTTTCTAGTATTATACTACTACATTTTAGCCTGGTTATCTGTTGCAAATCTGGTGTTCTACACATTTCAAACTAGCAAAACAATGTTGGCCAATTTAACACTTCACCGGAAGGCAAATTGGAGTTTTTTATGCATTGCTAAAAAAAATACCAGGTATCTTTGACTGTTCACAATACATCCGGTTCCATCTTAAAATCTTTCAACCCTAAACTTGCTGTTTTACATAATTAGTAATGAGTAGTTCCAGATGCTCTACAAGTTCAGTGTTTCAGATAAGATGGAATTATTTCATGGTATCAAACCGTTAAGAAAATTATTAGCTCACAGGTGAGGCAGGAGTTTTAGAGAATCAATATACATGGATTTATTTCATACCTCTATGCGAGTCAGAGTTTTAAATTAGAATAAATGATTTCATGCTGTGCATTGTATAATTCGGTTTATTCATGATGACTTTCTCCGTCTCGGTCCCAAGTATCTGACTGATGGAACAATAATCAGGGATGGTGTCAGCGAAGGACAATTCTACCAAGTACTACTGTTTGAGTTGGATGCAATTAGGAAGGTGAGGTTATTGTTTTTTTTCCTTTTTGCAGTTAAAACACCCTCTGATTAGTTGCAATTCGGTATATGGCATCCAACTTGATGCTGTGTAATCTCGGTGACATGATAATTAATAAGAATTCTTGTGCAGGCCTGTGCCTCATTGGAGCCAAATTACCAACCACCAGTGACTTTCATTATAGTTCAGAAACGACATCATACCAGACTCTTTCCGAACAATCATAGAGATAAGAGCAGCACGGACAAGAGCGGAAATATATTACCTGGTAACACCATTTTCCTTTTTGGCCATCTAGGAAAATTACGGAGCCCCTTATTAATGTCGAAATACAATAAGCCTGGGCTCCATGAAACTCAAACTTCAGACCCCTAGGTTTACTTGTAACCTTGACATTCACGAGGGGTCGGTGTACATATGCCTTAGAATTCTCCACACCGACATTTTGAAAATTGTCGTACGGTGGGTAATACATCTGTTTGTGCAGGCACAGTGGTTGATTCGAAAATATGTCATCCATCTGAGTTTGACTTCTACCTCTGTAGCCATGCAGGAATTCAGGTTCAACCATGAACTCTCCGTGTTTTTCTTCTTTTCAACCATAAAAAGCCTGTATGTCGAGTTTTAATTGTTAAAACTATTATCATCACTTTCAGGGAACTAGTCGGCCTGCTCATTACCATGTACTATGGGATGAGAACAATTTCACTGCTGATGGAATTCAGTCGTTGACAAACAATCTCTGTTACACTTATGCAAGATGCACTCGCTCGGTCTCTGTCGGTAAGCCTTCTCTCTATTTCCTTGTAATTTCTATGTTTGCTTTGCATACCCGAAACCAAGATTCCCAGACCAAGTCTGTGAACAAGTTATATATGTTGTGGCTCCTGAATGAATGTAGATGAATTTAAAACAATTATTTCAGGTCATGTCCATAACTATAGAAGTATTCTTGAAATTCAAGTCTGTGTCGTTTGTAGACATCCATTCCTGTATATGTGATTGATTGATTTGATTTGTTGGTTTGGGTAGTTCCTCCAGCGTACTATGCACATCTGGCTGCATTTCGGGCTAGATTCTACATGGAACCAGACGTACTGCAGCAGAATGGCAGTAGCGGTGGGAAGATATCACGGGTAGAGTCTGGTGTTCGGCCATTGCCGGCTCTGAAAGAGAATGTAAAAAGAGTAATGTTTTATTGCTGACTTAGTTGTTGAGGTCTAGTGAGAAGGAAAGCTGCAATAGGCGGCAAATAGTTGTTAACCTAGCAAACCAATAGGGTTTGGTTTTAGTATGCATCATGCATGGCAGGGCTTCGTTGTATATTTTATCAAGTATGTATGACAGATGCATGTTTTGACATGGTTTGTACTTGAATCAGTCGTGTAAAGATTACTTAGCTTTAGTTTTTCACTAATCAGGAGCTTCGGCTCCCAGATCAGAGTTGTGTGTACCTTGGTAATTTTGCAGGAGCCTAATTATAGATTCAGTCCACTTTAACTCAGATAATTACAGTTGAATAGAACACATCCTTATTAGGGTGTTGTGCAAAGAAAACCGTATTTTAGCCATAGCTATAATTAGTTAATCAGGCAAAAAAGAAGTAAATCGGCCTCAGGGTATTAAAATGATTTTCATAGGTGAATAAGTTGTCAAATAACACGCAAGACCAACTGTAAGTTCCCTAATGTTTCTACAACTCCCAACCCTAACATTCTCACGGGCTGCTTGGTAAAAAACTAACCAGGTTTTTCAAGGATTCAAATATGAAATATGTTGTCCACTCGTAATAAAGCTTTGTATAATGTGGAACCTCTTTGCTTTCCTTCTAGCAAGGCAACTATTGAGGGTTTCAAATAGAAAATGTTAGAAGCCCCTCTAAATAAACCCACGCATTATTAGTGGCCTTAGTATACTAAATAGGGTTGAGCATGAAATGGCCCACTTTTAAAAAAAAGTACCGAATCGGACTAAAAAGATAATTTTAGGGATGAACCTAGATCTATTCGGTTTAGTTCTCGGTTTGTGAAATTTTAGACTTTCAATTTCATTTCGAGCCAGTACAAAATCAAAAAGAAAAAGAATGGGGTGACTGAATTGTTTACATAACCATTCTATTTTCCTCCACTCTCCCTCAGTCAGACCCTATATAGCACACAAATCTAATTCTCAAATCAACTCTCTCTGACCTCCCTCCACCTCCACCTCTTCCTTCTCTTGCGCCTACAGTCTGTTCTCTCTGCCTCGGCCTGATCTCGCGCCTCGTTCCTCCAGTCTCTGCCTTCGCCTCGTTCTACAGTGACAGTTCTCGCACCTTTGTCATGTCCAGTCATCTCCGGCATCTCGCGCCTCGTTCTGCCTCCGTCATCTCTCGCGCCTCCGTCCACCACCCTTTATTTATTAAACTCGGTTATGGTCGGTTCTAAACTGGATCAAACCGATTTTATGAATGTAGTATTTGATATATAACTCAGCTTTTATGAATGTGGTGCTTCTGGACTGTGTGAATAAAAAAACTCAAACTTTTATGTTGAGCTAACATTCATGTAACCAATATTATTGTTCACGAATTATGAGAATCATATAATTCACTTATACATGGAAGTTTACGTAGGTGAACTTTTAGTCTTTTTTTAAGACTCACTATCAAAGATAATATCTCCCATAATTGAACTTACTTAAATTATCCAAGTTATAAGTAACATTTACTTCCTCCACCCCATCAAACTTTATACGCGTAATTTTATGTGAAAAGTTAAAGTAATGATAAAAAATGAAGGAGATAAAAAAAGGTGTACTTTTGCAAAATGTATAATTTTGTGTAAAGTTAAAATTGTTTATTATTTGTTAGCGGTGAGGTAACTTATGTTTTTAGTAATGTATGAAGTTTAGTGAGACTGTTAAAATGACAAATGTATGAAATTTACTAGGATGTAGGGAGTATCATACAACCTTAAACTTACTACTTTATGAGTAATATTATAAACCATTTTTAATCATTAACCTTAAATTTTGTGTCAAACATAAATGTTAAATTAATTAAGTAAAAACTTTTTAAGCGAATACTCTATAAATGAATAAACTCTCTATAGTCATAAAAGTTTTCGATTCCAATTTGGGACCAGTTATAAATAAGAATAAACTCCACATTATCATATTTCATTACTCTCTCCAATCCCGCATTAAGTAATATTACCTCTCTATAGTTTTAAATAACATAATATTCATAATATTTATCATATATGATTTCATTTTGAAATCTAAGATGTAAAATACTTATTTAAAGTTCTTTTTTATAGTTATTTGAACTTTTAAGTAGTAGACCTATTTTTTAGCTTTCGTGTAAGTAGTAGTTCATCGATATATGAACCTTCTTGTTTGACCAAAACTATTTGTAGCTTGTCACGTCAGTAATTTTATTCAATAAATATTACATTTAAGTTATGCACATTATTTTATTATAAAAAATGTATTTTTAGTACAAACTTCTACTTAAGAAGAAACTCTTTATAGTAATATTTTTTCGGTCCCGACGATATAACTGTATGGAGTTTTTATTGTAGATGGAGTATTAAAATTATGAGTTGTATGTACATTTATATTTTTGAACTTCTATAATAATATAATTTAAGAATAATTTTGAAGTTCAACACACAATTTTTTTTTAAAACGGTAAAAATATATACAAATAAAAGAGTTTACTCTTAAGAAATGCTCGAGGATTCAATTCCCATATTACATCTCCACTCTTAACCAAGTCTCTACACCATAATAAAGTAACTCAAAATCCAAATGAAAATCAACTAGTAAGAATCAACTATGCTCAAATCTTCACTTTAAAACTCACAACTTTTCAACCCGGATTCGAGACCTTTTTATCAAGACCAATAAAATGAGCATTAGCACGGGAACCATTAAAATTCCGGACTCCCAAAGCCTCAACCAAAGTGACCGTCAGCTTGGCAAACCAAAATCCTACTTTAACCCTAAACCCCATATGACACACTCCTTAGTAATCACGGTCCCTTGACATCTAGTATGTCTCACACAAAGTCATATTCAAAAATTAGGAGGATTGGCTGCAATTAACCCAGACCAAAACTAAAGTAGAGAAAACACACAATATAAATATTGAGAGTCTGGATATTATAAATACCATATCATTATCATATTAAGACCATTGTTATACTATATGTTTATCCATGTTTAATTCAATAATAGTAGTTAACCATATATTTTTAGTACATTCAACCAGTTGATATAAATATGTATAGAATTCAATATGACGAAGATGAGTATTAATGAGGATATAACCCCCATCTATCCTGTACCTCTCCACCATCTGCAGCTAAGACCATCTGCATGGGTGTGACAATTGGAATTTGCAACAAATTAGGACAGGACCACACTACTACAATTACACTACGTCTACTTTCTTCTTTTGTTTGTTCTTGGGTGCTTTTCCTACACAAAAATACAATTATTTCCCTTATCTCATACTACTAGCTTTTTTTTTTTTTTTTTCTTGAGTTAGTATTCCTTCTTAGGACCTCTATTTATATCCATATCTGATACACATACATAGCACATACAGTAACAGTAGTACTTAAACTTAAAACAATCCACCCTGAAAACCAACCTTTTGCAGGCTACAAAGTTTGGCCGCATGACTTATACACCGTGCAATAGCATCTGTTGAAGCTGCCAGCATGATCTAAACTACTTTCCGGTCGATCGGTAGGATTGGTCGATCGAAAGATTATCAGATTCAGATCATGTGGTAGCTTCATCTGGTTCTCGTTGCACGATCAAACCCTAATTAATATTGGCTTTTAAAACTTGAGGTATGTCTGAATTATGTTGTATTTTTCATAGATCTTTTATTGCTAATATGCTTGACTTACTGGATTCTACATAGAACAAATCTGCTGTATCAAATCCATGTATTGATAAGTGTGTCTTTTTTTTGGGGTTCTAATTAGTTTAGATCTGGAAACTTATATTTATGAACATCATTTCTATCCGTTTCCTTTTTTTACATTGAGTTTCTCATTAACCTTGTAATTTGGGTGACATTTACACCAGGATTAATTTTGCTTCTAGCTAGTTTGATGAAGCCTACTTTGAATCTTATAGTACTATTAGGGTTTTCCCAACCCAAAAAAACTAGAAAAATTAACACTTTAAGTTGAAATGGACATCAATTGGAAGTTTTGAGACGTTTACAAAATAATGCTTGTTTCATCTTGTCCTGTGAGTTGAGTTCCACCTCTTTCCACTTGCACAGTTGCTTGTGAAGTGGTTTGGAGTGATATATTGGATGCACAAATCAATACATGTAATTCGTTTGCATCAGAAAAATTTCCTCTGGAGTACGAACCATAAAGAGAATGCTCCTGTCCGCACACGTAACTCTGAAATTATTATAGATTTGTTCTTGTAAATAAAATGCATTTTGTTTGTACGGATAACATTTAAAATTCATTTCAAGTGTCATAGGGCTTTTCACATATATAGTGTCTGGAATTAAGAATGTGTTTGGAAATTATAATTATATGTACATAAGTTGATAATCATAAACACAGCAGTGGAATAGCTAGCTGCTATGTTGTATTTCCTCTGTTCAAATTCAAATTTCATTGAGTTTTGTATGATTTTTAGGATTAACCAGTATACTTTTAAGATTATAAAAAAACTTTTGTATGATTTTTAGGATTAACCAGTATACTTTTAAGATTATAAAAAAACTTATGAAACAGTCTAAATAAACTAGAATATGGGTTTATGAGAATTTAAGGTTGAGACGGAACAAGATAAAAATAAAATTTGGATTGTGATGAGATGAGATGAGATGAGGTGGGTAGTATTAAATCCGTAGGGAGTATCTATACATACAAACCGTGTACATAGAATAGAATAGAATCAGAGTAGCTAGATAGCTACTTGCCAAGCTATATACCGCTGGTACTAACTAGATAGTGCCTGGTGCTAGTTGGTAGCTGTTATATATATTTGTCTCTTTCATCTTCTTGAATTTGATTCTTGTTTTTGTATGAATTTGGGTTCCTTCGTTTCACAAGATAAGTTATGAATGCCAACTGTTCCCACTCCCCACCTACCCCTGCCGGAATATTCCTTCTTCAACTCTGAGCAGTTGGATACCTTAATTAGCTCCGCGGCCTATTCTTTCTCTACAATCCTTAGCAGAAGTGAGAGGTGGACTTTCTAGAAGGGCTAGTATGAGTGCGCTGACCTCGTGAGGCAATCCCATGTTGATGATGAATTCCACGACCCCAACAGTTCGCGTATTCAAAATATCAGAGAGATTTGCTAGACAAAGATAAGACTCAACTAATGTATTTAAGTCAAATGTATTGTTATAGTAATACATACATGTGTATTATATATTCAATTACATTCAAACAGCAAGTGTTAAAGGAAAATGTTATTAGCTCCACAAATTTTATGTCACGCTGTAAATTTTGCCCTAAGTGTTTGTTATTCTGCTGAATCGGCCATTTTCCCATTCAAATCGAATATTTTATACATAAAAAATTCAATTGAAAAAATCCATTCAAATTCTATCTCAATCAGTCCCTAGATCTATGTAAGGTTAAAGTCTTAGGAAAAGTAAGATTTTCCGAAAAAATTAGAAAGTTAATACTTTTGGTTGTTTTTTGCGGTTTTTAGGTTTTAGCGGTCTGACCGGTCGGGTTACTTCAAAAACCGTCGAGACACACATTTTTCATTATGTTTTTAATACATTATGTTTTGATTTTTAAGTTGTTAACAACGAAAATATCAATTACTGTTTTAACGTATTTTGTTAATTTTTTAAGAGAGTATATTCTGATTTTAATGTGTCGGTATTGTATGTTTGAGTTGTATTTTAAACCTCTTTTGATAAATTTTTAACATTTTTATGATGACTTGTTATGGTTTTAAGTGATAATCTAATACCATTAAACAAGTCTAAAAGTTACAAAAAAACCATTAAAATAATAATAAACAAACTTAAAATAAGCTACTTGAATATTTAGTCATTCAAAGAGTTTACATCTGTTCTTGTAGGAAGAAATTACAATAAATTTAAATTTGGAGCTTTTTTATGCGAATGCACAACTGAGTTGTTAAGATAGGTTTTTTTTTTCCGATCAGACTTGGTGAACTCAACTTTCTGTCTTTTATTGTATGTGTTTGTTGCTTCAATACTACAGTGGCAACTTTGAGAGACATATCATCCAATCCAACTTAATGTCATCATTACACCTGCTTAAAACATTCACTATTTAGTTTAAAATCATAACAATTCTCATTAGAATTGTCATATTGGTGTTTTAAAAAAATGTAAAACAAGCTAAAAATAATAATACTGATGATTAAAACCATATCAATGCCTCTTACAGCTATAACGAAGCAGAAATATGCAATACAAACTAAAAAAAAGGAACATTGATGCTTAAAATCATAGCAGTGCCTTGTAAAACTATAACAGTATCTTCTAAAACTATAAAAAGAAAAGCATTGACAAATAATCAAATTATAAGTATTTCATCAGGAGCTAAAAAGACTAATGTTGCTTAAAACTACAACAATATATCTTTAAAACTATAACATATACTAAACATATTAACATACACTAATATGGGCATATGCTAAAAACTGTAAGATTAAAGCTTCAAGCCATAACAGTGAATCTTAAAATTATAGTAATGCTATAATAAAACAGGAACATGCAATACAAGCTAAAAAAATATTAACACTGATACTTAAATTCATAACATAGCATCTCAAAACTATAACAAAGCATTTGTAAAAGATCAAATCGTAAATATCCTAAAAACACAACATTTGTTGCTTAAAACTACAATGATAGATCTTAAAGCTATAACATAATCGATGAATCAATAACATGCTAAACCATTCAGCACAACCTAAAAACATAACAATGGTGCTTGAAACTATAACATCAGCACATAGAACCATAACAAACACCAAATAACATGATTGCGAAAGGATTTCGATTTTTACTGTATGAATTTCAGATCTTGTAAGACCGCACGTTTAGTATGTATTCGAGAATTCATTTAATATAAAAATTATTATTTCGCACGGGCGAAAATATTTATTAGTTATATTGAGTCGAATTAGAAATTTAAACGCCGAGCGTATTCGCCGTAAGTTGCTAATTAAATAATAATAAAAATAAAAATTATTCATTTTAATTTTTATATGGCTTGAGTTTGACTCAAATATTGCCCGAGAATCAATTTCGTATTTCTTCGGATTTTATTTACGAGCCGCTTGGAAGCCAGAAGAAGCCAGGTATATACAATGGTAAAATTACCAGTACACCCTTAATTGGCTTCATCTTCTTCCCCAATTCAGTGCCAATCCGCCCGTTCTTTTCGAATTCACCGTGCCATCGCCCGCTTCTTCATGCCAAGCCGCCAGCTCGCCGTCCCATCTCCAAATCCGGCCCAATCCGCGCACCACCGGCCATGACAGCGCCGCCATGGGCCCCCTCTGCACGCGGGACAAGGGCGGCCGGGTACACACGGCCGATGGAGGAAAAGTGGCTCGTTACACGCGGCCGGTGAAGGAGAAAAGGCGCCGGACACGCGGCACCCCCGCGGCTCCGATCGACCACCTCACAGCCGCCTCCTGCGGCTATATATACCGGGCTTCCTTGCCCTTCTTCCGGCCACAACCACCACTGCTCTTCTTCCTCTACTCTCGGTTCTTCTTCCCCTGCTCTTACTCCGCCCCACTGCCCGGCCTTACGCCACCCCCAACCGCCGCTCCTTTTCCCGGATTAGCGTCGTTCAATCGACCAATTTTTCGGTAAGTCTCCCGATTAATTTTTCGATATTATTCGGATACGAATGGGAAACTAAGTAGAAATTATTCGCAGCCTCGTGCCGCCCCGTCACCACCACCTCGACTGCCGACCTTGCTCGCCTTCCTTTATCGCGCGCTCGCACTCTGCTCGGTTAGTGTCGCCTTTTCCTCGTTTATTGTCGAATTTGGGGGAAATGAATTATATAGTTATACTGTTTAAATTAGTTAGCAGTTGAATTGCGTAGAGTAATTAGCACATTATACTGTCTGAGATAAATATAGTGTCGACTGGCCGTCGACTATAGGAATTACCGCAGGTTGCGGACTGTTTGCTGGAGTTTAAGTTTTGGTTACTGTATATTGTTGGATTGCGTAATTATGTATAGAGGTCGACTGGCCGTCGACTATAGGCTATGATATACTGCCTGTTGTATTGGCCTATTGAGGTTTAGACGTAGTACTTGCCTACATATTGTTATAGGGCTGATAAATGAACTGAGATAGACTTGTCGTCTGCTGTTTGGATTTTTCTCGGTTAAAAGTCATATGTCGGATTTAATTTCAGAAAGTAAGAAGATGTGTCAATTTAACCATTTTCAAAGAAAATAAATAATGGATAAAAAGGAAATTATTTAAGATTAAAAGAATAGTCTGATTTCGCTAAACAGTGTCGATTATTCTGAACGTCGAATAATTAATTAAATTAAGGTGTCGTAAGTTCTGTAGTAATTAGGAAACTCAAATATTGAATCAGCTTTACGTACGTGGAATAGTACTTAGACGTCGTCATAAAACTGTTGGAAAAAATTGTCGGGAGTCTTTTTGAAATTATTTAGTGTTGGAATTAAGCAGTATTGTTTATTTATTTATCAGGAATTACGAAGTCGCCTGGCTTGCAAGATATCTACGGTGAGTGATTACGAGCTTTCGGTATCCGGCCTTGGGAAAAATTGATTCTGTTCCTTACTTGCCATTCCATATCTGTTCTTGTTTATGTGTCTGACTATCTAACCCTGACTGCGGCCACCCGACGACGACCGACTGACTCCGACTCGATTTGTGATTTCGATTTCCAAACTGTATAAATTTAGATGACCTGTACTTAGGGATACCTTACTTGTATTGACTTGATACCCTATTATTCCAGTTACTGACTGATACTGTACCCTGAATCTGTTTTACTGATCCTGTATACTGCTCCTGTTTCCTGATCATCATGAACTGCATTGCACGAAAACTGTTTTCTTGAAAAAGCAACCACACACTGTTTTTGAAAATTTTGGGAAACCGTACTGATCGACACTGTCGACATCCTGTTACTGAAGCTGGGTGATGTCACCTGCAGCGATACTGTCCCTGCTATTGTTACTGACGCTGGGTGATGCCACCTGCAGCGATCTTGTTACTGATCCTGTTCCTGTTAACGGTTTTCCCACTGTTTAAAACCGCTTGATCAGCGTGTTTTGTTGGTTTGATGTACTGTTGCATTCATACGCATATTCATGCATGCTTGATTATCCTCACTAAGTCCAAGTGACTGACACTCTCCTTGTCCTAATACTGTTTTCCCAGATTTTGAGCACGAAGAGAGGACAGGGTAGCTAAGCAGACAGGCGGACTCTGGCTTGTTTCCGCTGCTGATCTATTAGTATAAATGTGTGTTCATGTTTCGAATTATTCAGTACATTTTGGGAGTGTAATAAATGATATTTTGATATTTATATATTTGGATGTTCGACACAATCCTTGAGGTCCGGACCAGACCGGGGCCTTACAGATCTAGTTTCAGATATGGAAATATCATATCGTAAAATCACCAAAAAATCAAGGATAAAAGCTAAAAATTCACTCCAAATTGAGATTTTAGTCGAAAAAGCTAAATAGATTAGTTAATTTGAACATCTAGCAATTAGATCTGAAAATCCGGTGGAAATCCAACAAAACATAGACAGGAATCAATGAAAAATCATGAAAAAAATACACAAACACGCAGTAATATTGATTTATGCCAATTCTGAAGAAAAAACATGGTGATTCTTACCTTATTCATCTCCATATAGAAGCTCTAGTAAGATGAAATTGAGTGGAAACGTGGTGGAAACATGCAAAATCCGGCAGATCGGAGAGTGGAGAAGCGGTGGAACACCATATCGGAGAGAGAAACATGCAGTTACACTTTTTGTGTGTGTGTTTTCTGTTTTTTTAGATTTTTTGCCTGATTTTGTTCATTATATAGTCAATCGGTTTGGTTCAATTCACCACAAAATCGCATGTTGGGTTGTTTTGGCTGATTTTTTAAATTAAGCCAAACTTTGCTAATCTATAGGAAAATCTTACCTTGTAAGTTCTTTTCTCCATTGTATATCAAAATTGTCCATCAATTTCATTTGGAAATTTTCATTTATTTGATGAAAACTCACTACTCACTTTTTAATTTTATTTAATTATTCTATTTTATACTTTCCCCATTGTAGTAATAGCTTTCTATTGGTTTTATTCGTTAACAAAATAAAAAATAGGAATATTTGAATAGAAAAATAATAAAGAATGAATATAAAATGATAGTGAATTGGTAAAGTCAAAATTTTAGTACCATTTAAATGAAGAAGAAAGAAAAAAAAAGAATGAATGAAATAAAAATAGTAGGTTGGTAAAATTGTGAATATAATTTTTTTTTGTGTGTGTAAGTGTTAGTTATGGCATAAAATTATCAAAAATGAAAATGTGAAGCTTTTAGTTGACAAAATTGAAAGCTTATTATGAGAAGGGCTAGATAGTACTTTATAAATTCTCTTTCTCAATTTCTTAATTTCATTGTCTATATACATAAATTACTTAGAGAGCGTTAAGTTTTAAATAATAAAATGACGTCGGATGAAAGGTGTATATTCTTTTCTTTTAATTGATTTTAGGATTATTTAATGGAAAAAGAACAAGTTTTTAAGTCCAATGCATGTGAGGGATGATAGAGACGAGCTAGGTGAACACTAACGGCGGGTTAGTGCCGCAAGGCTTTTGTATTTGGTGGTTTCGGTGTCCAACGGCATTAGAGCACACCCATCTGATGATGGGAGTCGCTAGCCCGCAAGAAAGCTAAGTGGTAAACGCAGTATGCACGAGCATTTTACTTTGGCCATGGCGAGGAATACCTAGAAAGCAGGTTTTGTTCTTACACATGGTCCCTCTTGCAGCGAGGTGGGTTTCACTCATGACAGATCCTAGATTTTTACTCTTCCATTGTACTTTGACCTTTATTTTTCTTAATAGACTTTGAACTCCATACAAGTTTACTATAGGATTTCAAGATTTTGATATCATGAACATCACATTTTCAATGGAGATCTGAGGAGCCTAGAGTGCGAGAGGCTCAAGTAACAGGAACGTGCCGGATGAGAAACATCCTGGTAAAAAGCAGTGCCATAAGGCCCATAACACACTACAAGTTACTGATCGAGGAAGGGGGGAAAAGCTTGCATCAAATACACAACAGAAAATTCATAAACTTGATAAGCAAATACAAGAACTGTATGAGTATGCTCCAGTCACATGTTAAATCACCATCAATCTGTATTGACAGAAAGTTTAAACACTCAACTCTGCATGTACTAACTTGTTGATTTGCCTGTTACTCTCTGAGCGATCCACCCCAAACCATCATAAAGACCGTCGCCAGTAAGAGCACAGCAAGCCTGAATGTGCCAATCATGGTTCTTGATACTATGGAGGGATAAAGCATCTGTTATTTCAGCCGGTGTCATTGCATCCTTGAGATCCTGTTTGTTAGCAAACACAAGTACAACTGCTGTCTGTAGATCCTCATGTGGAAGCAGGCTGAAGAGTTCATCCTTCATGATGGATATCCTAGCTCTATCAGTGCTGTCTATGACTACAATAACAGCATGAGTGCCACGATAGTATGTTGCCCAGGACGTCCGCAGTCTATCTTGCCCACCAAGATCCCATACCTTACAAAAGATCCAATGAATACTAAGATTTAGTTCAAACTAAGAGACTTGATGAAGACAGCATTTATAGTACAATTGTACAAAGCTATGAAGAAACAGTAATGAACAGCCGAATTTTTAGAGATACTCCCGCATTCTATGTTGACAGGTTAATTCCTTTCTTCACTCCAATGAAGAAACAGTGTATGCGAAAATTAATTGATTCAAGTAATAGATCCTGATATTATTACCTTTCATTAAGGTATACTCTTTTAAAGAATGTCAACTAAACATCAAGAGTACAAATGTACGATACTTCATATATATATAAATAATAGACGTGATTCTATCATGCAATACTGGAACAAATATGCCCCAAAAGAATGAACTGCTAATTTAATGGATATCCATCATATGTGTCAGGATCAACGGATCTATAACCATATCCGTCTCCATACCTCGAGCAAACCAGGCAATATATCAACATGGTCCAGCATATGCAGAACTAAGGAATATTGGTAGGTATATTCTACTGTTGGTGGATTTTAATAGGCAGTATTTGAAGTAAATAGATCGTAATTCGTCACGAAATTAGAGGATCATATGATTCAAGAATAATTAGACTCGGACCAGCTACAACATATGCATACAGTCACCAAATTAACAATTACTAACCAACAAATAGAGGAAAATCAGAAATATGGAGTATATCACATCTATATGAATTCTAACGTAGCCAACCTCTAAAGAAGCTCAATCAAAACGAGAGGTCATTAATTTGAGTTTAGAACAGAATAGTCTTACCTTTTTGTCTCACATACCACATTCAGGACAGGGTAAATTATTAGCACAGAGAAATTTTGTCCTTCATGTGTTTTAAGTATTGGCCCAAACTCATGGGGTCTAACCCAATGAAAATTGGTAAGATTCAGTGACTGATGCCCTGACCACCACTTCTTCCCCTCTCTTCTCCTCTTTGTTTCTTAGTTTCTGTCTCTCATCTCAGATAAAAATATTCTAATAGGAATGATGTGTGTGTTTGGACAATCTAAATATTATAAAACATACTAATAATTTCCAAATTAAACAAAAACGAACATGTTGCACATTCTTTCACTCACATCAGATAAGTTTATAACATTCCTACTACCTTTTCCTGCACATCACATATATCAAAACAAAGAGCAACATCCAAAACAAAACCATATTAAAATAGCATGTAAAGGTGAGACCATGAAACTGCAGCTACAGGACAACAAAGCTGCAATATCACAAGTGTAGGAGCAGAAGACACCAAATAATATTGGGATGGTTTGACAACGAAGTGCAACTTAGTTGGTAAGATGCTTCACCTCCAACCATTAGGTCGGGGGTTCAAGTCACCCTATAGCCGTTTCAAAAAAAATATTGGGATGGTTTGAGTTGGATGTATGATAGGATTTTCAGTTTAGTTGTAGGAACTCAAACACATGAGAGTTTAGGGTAGAGCATAGCAGAGATTTAAAAGTTCACGTACTGAATTTTAACTGACTCTAAAGTAATTGATTAAATGGATCAGAAATAAATTGCTCGAGAAATAGCATAACCGAATAGCTTCGGCATTTCAAAGTTCAATCTCAACACATACACTATAAGCTTGAAAGCAACAAATTACTGATAGACTGGCGGGTATGATGTATTAATGTTCAACAAATACATAAACATCATATGTACTCTGTGTGATGTTAAACATTTTTCCACAGTTCTCCATTTAATAGTGAATAAAGACATATTTATCAACCCATAAGCTATATAATTGGAAACAGAAAATTCGGACAAGTGAGTGTCTGCTGCAAAGTCAAAATCTTTGGCAATCAACACATTCTATAGACTTGGCTAGTGAATGTTACATTCTCATAAAATTTAAACAAATAAGAGAATTCACGAAGAAGAAATAGTTATCGTAGTAAAAGCCACCTCAAAGCCTAGTGAAGTTGGATAATTTACCACTTCAGCTCCCTAGCACTGTGCAGTCACTTTTATGTCTAAGCTTAGAGCCAGCATACTTAACCACCTTCACCATGTAATCAGACTTTTGCTAAGCTCTCCCAGTTATTCAGGGGTAGGGGTGAAGGTGGGCCTATGCTGATGTAAATGTATACAGCCTCACCATGCATCACTAAAAGAGACTATTTCCAGAGCTCGAACCTATGACATAGACGGGCCGCACATTATTAGTGTACCAATTACCATCGTACCATTGTGCCAAGGCTTTATAATAGTAAGTCACCCTTTATTGTTGGAATCTTAAATCTTACTATCTTAGGCTCTACAACAACTCATGTTCCTACAGTAACCCAAAAACTGTAGTTGCTCTCACTCTATCCTCTTCGGCCTTAGCTAGCGTGTGCAGTACTAATATACATCACAGCAAAGCAACTAGTATATTATATGTGGATTAACTTCCACTATCCCACATTAATCTGATACTCAAGATTTGAACCACAACATTCGACTAGTTACCACTTACCAGAGCACAAAAGATAGCTAAAAAGCATTTGTACTTGAGGTTTAAGAAGGTCGATCAAATGTGAAAACTGATAACATATTCAGAGAATTTCACAAAGCCTATTCAATGTACATGCTCTTTCCAAATAGTTCATGACTTCATGCCCCAGACACAGCCCGACTGAAAGCAATCCACAAACATTATCAACTCCAAATCACAAACAAAATTTCGTTCACGTAAAAACATAAACATCAAATTCAAGCCCCCCAAGCATCATTATGCCGACCTCGCCCGATCCAGCACGAATTCCCTACATCTACAAAGTCACCTCCCATCACACATCAACTAAATTCTACATCTACTCAACCTTACGCCAACAAATCAAATAACCGAAAATCGCAATAAACACGAACTAAATCAATAGCATCGTAAAGCTAAAGCAGAAACTAGATTCTCCATCAGCTCAACTAACAATCTGTAAGCAATAAAATGAAATTAAAAAAAAGGAGTCAAAATGAAAAGCAGACCTCAAACCGTATGTTCTTATACACAAGCTCTTCAACGTTGCTACCAACGGTAGGGTGAGTGGTGACAACTTCTCCGAGATGAAGCTTGTAAAGCGTCGTGGTTTTTCCGGCGTTGTCCAGACCCACGACGACGATCTTGTACTCCTTGGCTGGGAATAACATGAACCACATCTTCGACATCAGTGCACCCATCTTTAACCAACTACACACGAGATTTGGATCAAATTCAACGTTTTTGCAGATCGACTATCTCAGAGTTGGATCAAATTGAGACGATTAGGAAAGTATTCAACCCTTTTCTTTGTGTGGAAGAAAAAAGGTTTTTATTGGTGCAAATGAAGCTTTCCTTTATTCGCAAATTTAAAAAATTGGTGTAAAGAGATTCTAATTGAGAACCATTCAGATCTCTACGATTGAATTTTCACTGCGTACCAGTTCTTCTTTACAGAGTTGTATTTTTCGACATTTATCTGAACCTTACTCACCCAGTTCCGATTTGTTAGTTGGCATTGTTTTTGAGTTGTGTTAGGAAAAAAATGTTTATTTTTTAATTAAATAATATAATAAGTCTCTTATTATTATGTTAAATTGTCATTGCAATTGTTTAAGTGTCGTTTTACTTTTATAATTTATTTAACACTTTTTCTCTATTCTCCTTCAATTGTCATGTTAAATTGTTATTTTACTGGTTAAAGCGTCGTTTCATTATTGTACTTTGTTTAGAGTTTTTCTTTATTTTTCAGCAACCGGCTAGAAAGTCTATTTCAGTTTTTATACGCTCGCAAACTCACACCACACACAACACTCCTTTTGAAATTTTACATATACGGTCCAAAGTATATTTTTCTAAAAGAATTGAAAACACGCTAGAACAGTCTGATTGGATCAATCTAAATGAACGTTGTGGTTGTTGATTAAGTTCATCCAAAGAAATCAAACTAAAATTGATTATGTCATGCAAATAAACCAAACTAGATTATAGCAATGGCTTTTGGGTAGTTTTACACTTTTACTTTTTTAGGGTGTATTGTATTCATTAACAAGATTCGAAACATTTATGCATGCGAAGATTTCCTACGTATACAAGAAGTGTTTAGATCTAATCAATCGAGGTACCACTAGAAAATGTGTATTTTATTTTTGCACCTAAGCATTTTTATTTCGTTATTTCTTTGAAATATTATATATTTACGATTATAACTATATCGAAAAACTCCTTAAACTACTAAATGATGGAGCCACCTTACACCTAAGAAATAGTAAAAGGTATACATTTTACATACAAATTATTCATTTTAAGTTGGTCTAAACCAAATTACCCAATCAATAAATTAAAGAGACTCTTTTATTTATGAGTTGATAACCCTCAAAATTCCGCTACTTTCTAAATTAACGTTAGACACAAATCTATATATTATATTTACCTATTTAAGACACAAATATCTCATCAAACATATAATATGTGAGTTTGTATGCGATATAAATTCGATTAATTTGTATTTATAGGCACCGAGTTTAACGTTGTATATCATTTCTAGCAAAGAAATAAATGGTAAAGGCAGAGACGGTTTATCGTAAAAGTTGAAAATACCCTAGTAATAAAAAAGAAAGAAAGAATACACATGGTAAAACCTGAACTGTATAATGCTAATATGAGTAAAGTTTCCATTATGTTAACACAAGTAAACAAATCATAACAGAAAGAGATTAGCAAGCAGGAATTGCTACTTATAGATTGCTGGAGCCAAAATCCAAACCTTAATAAAGGTGAAACAAGCCAATGAAATATATTATACAAAATCGAACTCAGAGAGAAGACAGTCACTGCCATAAACATGCCTGAAAGAATCTGAACTGAAAAATCATCGGTGCAGGCATCATTCAACTTGTCTTAATCGCAATGATATCTCGACAGACCAACTCTAACAATTGACGCATCTGTCTTGTGTTAACAATTTCGGGATGAGAAACTTCAGTCAATTCTGTGGGCCTCATAACAACCAACACCTGCACCCTTTAGATTCTTGAGGTCCTTCAAACCATCTATCCCACACTGGATTTATTGGACCATTTGTTCTGTAGATTGCACGAATAAGCCATCATCATGCTAATTATATATAAAAATTAACAGGTCTTTTTCATCAGTCTTCAATTTATATGCTCCTTTCATCATGTATTCTAAAGTGCTGTAGCAGGAAAGAGACTCTTACACTGGTAACAGCGGATCTGGTGTTGCATCAACAGTACACAGCATCCTAAACAATAAAAGAGCATTAGGTGGGAACACGCCACGGAGCTTCTTAGGACCGAATTTGGTGTTCCATTACAAGCTTCATAACTCATGTCTCACAATATATGGCAATTTCTTATCTCCAGTTAACAGTTATTTGGCTTATAACTAAGCCTCATTTCAATTGAGTTCGAGTGATTTTCGTGTTTGGCCTCCAACTTTAATTGAAGTCAAGAGTGATAAGTTCTAACTTCTAACTCAATTAACAACTTCACAACACTTAAGAGTTAAGACCAACTTATAAAATTTTAACTTTGTAACAAACAAAAATATTCACAACTCAATTAAAAAAAAGAAAATTATTCATCAATTATAGTTGTGAAGTTAATGGAGTTGGGAAGGAGAAGGTGTAGGGTTCGATCCCTGGTGGAGGCATAAGGACCAGGAGGCATAAGGTGGGTTAGGAGTAAAGTGGTGTACTGGCTTTGGTATAGTAGTGTAGGGAGAAGTTGTTCTTTGCCATTTCAAATAAAAAATAAAAAATCATCACTTATAGTTCAATTAAAATTCGTCAACTATCCTCCATATATATTCATTTACGAACCAAGGATCAAGTAAAAGTTATTTTATGGGCTAAAATTCTCAATTAAAGTTAGTCTCACTTACTCTTTACAACCAGCTGACGCTTTCTCCATTTTGTCAAGTTGTTCCAGTTCTTCCTGCCAAATCATAGAATAAGCCAATAAGGACTCGTAAAACAAGCTGTATAGAGTACATGATGAACTTAAAATCTGAGAATAAATCTCACATGACACAATTTCCTCGTATTCTACAGACTAAATTTCCGAAGTGATTTCACCCTTTAGCCGTTTCAAAAAAAACTATCATATAAAGCACTCATTTAAATTTCAAACTTGTTCAAGATTAAGGCCTCAAGCACATATGTAATAGCTTTTTAACCAGATCAAAAAATTGTTTGCTTAACCCAACCTAGAAGACTAATGGAATGAAGTTCCAGTAATCATCAATATACCTCACTCAACAATCACTAAAATGAAGGAAACTGGAATATTAACTATTGAGACTTCTGCTGAAAGTACATGA